>PVKV010035520.1:0-16533 GCA_004027835.1 Alouatta palliata
AACCCTAGAAGAAAATCTAGGCAAAACCATTCAGGACATAGGCATAGGCAAGGACTTCATGACCAAAACACCAAAAGCATTGGCAACAAAAGCCAAAATAGACAAATGGGACCTAATCAAACTCCACAGCTTCTGCACGGCAAAAGAAACAGTCATTAGAGTGAATCGGCAACCAACAGAATGGGAAAAAATTTTTGCAATCTACCAATCTGACAAAGGGCTGATAACCAGAATCTACAAAGAATTAAAACAGATTTACAAGAAAAAAACAAACAAGCCCATTTAAAAGTGGGCAAAGGATATGAACAGACACTTTACAAAAGAAGACATACATGAGGCCAACAAACATATGAAAAAATGCTCATCATCACTGGTCATTAGAGAAATGCAAACCAAAACTACATTGAGATAACATCTCACGCCAGTTAGAATGGCGATCATTAAAAAATCTGGAGACAACAGATGCTGGAGAGGATGTGGAGAAATAGGAACGCTTTTACACTGTTGGTGGGAGTGTAAATTAGTTCAACCATTGTGAAATACCATGTGGCGATTCCTTAAGGACCTAGAAATAGAAATTCCATTTGACCCAGCAATCCCATTACTGGGTATATATCCAAAGGATTATAAATCATTCTACTATAAGGACACATGCACACGAATGTTCATTGCAGCACAGTTTACAATAGCAAAGACCTGGAACCAACCCATATGCCCATCCATGATAGACTGAACAGGGAAAATGTGGCACATATACACCATGGAATACTATGCAGCCATAAAAGATGATGAGTTCATGTCCTTTGTAGGGACATGGATGAACCTGGAAACCATCATTCTCAGCAAACTGACACAAGAACAGAAAATCAAACACTACATGTTCTCACTCATAGGTGGGTGTTGAACAACGAGAAAACATGGACACAGGGAAGGGAGCATCACACACTGGGGTCTGTCAGGGGGAAATAGGGGAGGGGCAGCGGGGGGTGGGGAGCTGAGGAGAGATAGCATGGGAAGAAATGCCAGATATAGACGATGGGGAGGAAGGCAGCAAATCACACTGCCATGTGTGTACCTATGCAACAATCTTGCATGTTCTTCACGTTCCCAAAAACCTAAAATGCAGTAAAAAATAAAAATAAAATAAATGTATGAACTGAGAAATGTTGTTCACCAAAAATGTGTAAGTCAGATGGAGTTTTGTTCTGTGACTAAATATTGTGAACTTCTTCCAAGGTTTATGCTTAAAACCACATACCCACCATCATTTAATGACAGTGAGTTGCACTTTGATTAGCTGGTGAGCTGGGCTAGGACTAGGTCTTTGTCTTGAACCAATGATTTTCAAAAAGATTCCAGCCCAGTCCTTGGGAGCAGTTGTTTTCCCAAAATGGTCAGTGCTATTTCATATTGCCCTGGCCAGGTGCTGGTCTTCATAACCTGGGCGTGCACTGGGGTAAAATGCAGGGTGGCGGGTTCCTGCCCAGGTCTACCTGTACTGTACAAGGTGGGAGACCAGCAAGCACAGAGGGGTAACTGCAGCTCCGGGGCTGGTCAGGTTAAGGAGGAATTGAGGATGTGGAAGGCAAAGACATTGATTTCTTTAAAGTAGTTTATATGCATAGACGCCCACCTGCAAAGTCAGTATGACCCCAAAAGTACATGACCCCCCAGAGGCAAATGAACCCCAGTAGCCCATAGGCTCCAGAAGCATACAGACCCCAGAAAGACACAAACCCCCAAAACAGGGACCCCTAGAAAACACAGGCCTCCAGAACAAGGATCCCAGGAGCACACAGTTGCTGAGAACAGGAACCCCAGGGACATGGAGACCCCAGCAGCACGTAGATCCCAGAAACACACAGACCTCGAGAACAAGGGCCTCGGGAGCACAGGGGTCTCAGCAGCACACAGAGCCTGAGAACAGAAACCCAGTAGCACATGGACCCCAGAAACTCACAGACCCTGAGAACAGGAACCCCAGAAGCACAGGGACCCCAGCAGCACACAGACCCTGAGAACAGGGACCCCAGTAGTACATGAACCATGAGAACAGGGACCCCAGCCTCACACAGACCCCAGAAACTCACAGACCCTGAGAACAGGGACCTCACAAGCACATGGACCACAGAAACACACAGACTCCAAGAACAGGGACCCCAGGAGGACATGCACTCTAAGAATGGGGGCTCCAGAAGCACACACACCCTGAGAATGGGGGACCCAGGAGGACACACACACTGAGAATGGAAGCCTCAGGAGCACATGCACCCCAAGAACAGGTACCTCAGGGGGACACAGACCCCAACAATAGGGACCCCAGGAACACAGAGACCCTGAAAACAGGGACCCCAGAAGCACATGCACTCCAAGAATGGGGACCCCAGGAGGAGATGCACCCTGAGAATGGAGACCCCAGGAAGATGCACACTCTGAGAATGGGGACCCCAGGAGGGCACACACACCAAGAACAAGGACCTCAGGAGGACATGGATCCCAAGAACGGGGATCCCAGGAGCACAGAGGCCCTGAGAATAGAGACCCCAGGAGCACAGAGACCCCAAGAACAGGGACACCAGAGTATATGCACCCCAGGAACAGGGATCCCAGTGTGACTGTCGCTGTTAAAGGGAGTCAGACTATCAGAACAAAGAACCATTTTTTTCCAGAAGCCACTACCCCTGCGCCTGTGTAAAGGTCCATCTGTGACGCCTGTGGGGTGAGTCCTGAGGGCTCATGTCAGGGTCATGGAGACGAAAGTGACATGGAGAAGAATGCATGCTGGCGGGGCACCACCCTCAGCAGCCGCTGTCCTCTGAGCAGGGCTCCTGGAAAAGCCCCAGCTGGACTGGCCAGCGGCCTGCAGGTAGGGGTGGGCCCGCCCCTGAGCACAGAGGAGGCTGACGGCTGGCCCACCGCAGGCCAGATCAGTGCCCAGCAGCCCGGTCCATCATGTTTCTGTGCCTGCACCCCTCACAGGTTGCTCACCTAGTCCAAGATGGCTCCACGCCAGGGAGAACAGCATCTGCTCTTGCCCGCCCCACATGAAAGGACTCCAGGGAGGGAGCCTACTCAGAGCCACCAGGAGGGTGCTGCCCACGGGATAAATCGCACCCCCTCCAGGACGCTGCAGTAGCAAGCCTGAGAGCCAGCCCTGTTCCCTGCTGCAGTGTCCTCAAGTATCCCCCAGCTGCCAGGCATAAACCAACCGAAATCCCCCATCTCATTTCCTCACGTGGTGAGCAGGCAGCACTGGGGAGATAAATGTCAAAACCCACTTACTGAGCCTATAAAGTGCTCGCTGCGAAGCAAGAGGGTCGTCACTCTCAAGCTTCCCCTGGTGCCTGGCATTCGCAAACAGGGAAGCAAGCCCCTCCAGGTCAAAGAGAGAGTGGAGTCCTCAGGTAGCGAGGCCAGATCCCCAGAGGAAGAACTTCAAAGAGGAGGCAGGACACCGAGGGGCAGAGGCTCCAGCCTTCCCAACCCAATGCATGCCTGAGGTCTCGGGCACACGTAGAGCTGCAAAGGCCAAGAAGGAAATGATGTGGCATCCCCCAAATTCCAGAGCATTCTTGGGAATGTTCTAGGCAAGGTGGTAGGGGATGGTGGTTATGGACAGGCAGGGGTCCAAGCCCAGAGGGGAGGAGAGACCACAGTGGAGAAGTCAGGAAAACACAGAGGGGGTTTTCCTACCCAGGGAGATCAACAGAGGGAAGTGGGGCTGGCTCAGAGGATCCCAGGAAGACCCCCAGAAGGGCACAGCGGCCAGGTCATCACCAGCTTGGCTCTGGGGCAAATGAGCCTGGACTGCAATCCCAGCTGTGTCCTGGCAGGTATGAGACTCGGTGAAGGCAAATGACCCACCTCTCTGAGCCTCAGTATCATCCGCTGTAAAAGGAGATAATGGCAAGTCCCTCTGCACAGGACTTAGCAAATCTTAAGTCACATCGGACAGGGTCTGCAAGCCCCACGCAGCCACAGCAGGCCCAGGACGGTGATTGCAGCTGACGCCCACCCAGCCCCCATGTGGCGCATGCTTTACTAGGCTGTCCCGCCCAGGACGGTGATTGCAGCTGACGCCCACCCAGCCCCCATGTGGCGCATGCTTTACTAGGCTGTCTCCGGAGCAGCAGCGTCACGCTCACTGCCATCAAGAGCTGCGCTGGGCAGTCTGAGGACCTGGCTAAGAAGGGCTCTGCAGAGCTCAGATGCAGTTTGACAAGTATTCCCCAACACCTGCTCTGGGCCAGGGCAATACCAATGACTCTGGTACCATCCCAGCCCCTGGGGGCAAATGCCAATGCCTTCTCCAGGCCCTGGGGCCAAGAGGTGGCCGCACACCTAGCAGACACAGTGCCCAGGCTCCCAAGAGCTGCGTGGCCTGCCCCTGCCCCTCCAGGACACGCCCAAAGGGCGTCTGCTGGCAGCCCAGCCCCGAGGCCTCCCTCCTGGAAGCCCAGATGCTCAGAGTTGTCCTGGGTCTAAGGGCTCCAGGGAGCTGGTTTCCACTTTCCCTCAGCACCCGGCTCACTTAGGCAGCCACCGAATAATCACCACATAATCATAGTTTACAATCCGTAGCTTTGCTTCTGAAATAAAATGTAACCATGGTACTGATTTCAGATGACAAAGGAGCAGAGAGACACACTCTGGATTTGTCAGGAATACGCCCCACAACAGCAGAAGGCTCTGGCCATGCCTGTCCAGCCACAGAACTGCCCTGCCGTCAGGCCCGGGGCACACGCAGGGCCGGCCTGACTCATTCGGCCTGAGAGGACCCTCGAGGCTTCAGTACTCACCAGCAAAGAACCGCCCCTGACGACAGCACAGCAAATCTCCGGGAATCCGCGCATGTCAGTTCCGGTGGATTCCGGCCCGTCTTCGTGGGCTAATAACAACAGCCCAATTTTTACAACATCCCATAAGCTTATTTTTGCAATCTGAAATAACTGATGGTGGAATTGTGTTTTCCATTTAGCCCAGCTACAAATCCCACAATTGCCACTTTAAAAGCTACTGAGGCTTGTGATGTTGCCTTAAAGAACCAAAGGATAATTATTGGCAAAAAACAAAAACCAGAAAATAATTTTATGTATGGCGGTCCCTTGCCACAGAGGCCTCCTAAAAAGAGGTGGGTGAGCAAGGGGAGTGTCGCTGGCTCCTGTTTCCTCGGTCCGGCTCCAGGTCTCCTGACACTCCGCAGCCACCACCTGTGCCATCAACGTGACTCCAGACCACTAAGGACTGGGGCTGCTCTGTGAGGCTCCCTTTGAGCAAAGGATTGTAATTAAAATTCACAGCAGATGCTCCTGAAAACATGTAATCTACACACGGAGGAAAAACAGTGAAACAAAGAAATATACCAAGCCTGGTAAATTACTAAACAAAATTTCAAATAACGAAACAAACAGAAAAAGAACACTGGTGCTGAATCATTCCTTCAATAGCATGAAAAGGTTCCTCTTCCGGGACCAGTTTGGTTCTCCTCCTCCTTTCCCTAGCTCCGCTGAGGCTGGCAGGATGCGTGGCCGGCCTGGTGGAAGCAGCCATAGGCTCTATCTTCCTCCTTCCTGAGAGCTCTTCTCTTTGCCAGCTATAAATCTAAGTTCTGGAAGAAAACACGACCCACCACACCTGTGCTCTCTCCTCCTTGAGACCCTGCCTGCAGTCACACAGGGTGTGCCACTGTGCTCTCTGGCTTGTCAAATACAGACCACAGTGAGCCTCCAATCCCAGGTTTTACTTGCATTTCCCTCCAAGAGGTCCCCCACCTTTCTCCATCCCCACTCACCAGTGAAATACGCCAGATAACCTCTAAGAGGGATGACCCCTGAGGCACTAAATGAATGACTGCATGGAGCAGAGCCCTCCCCACTCGCAAACTCACATAGAGCAGTGACT
Organism: Alouatta palliata; assembly: GCA_004027835.1. Classification (NCBI taxonomy): domain Eukaryota; kingdom Metazoa; phylum Chordata; class Mammalia; order Primates; family Atelidae; genus Alouatta; species Alouatta palliata. The sequence goes on from PVKV010035520.1 coordinate 5,902, forward strand.
TGAGTGAGCAGTAAGCTTGTACTGGGTGAGGCTTTGCGCTTTAACTGTTTGTTGGGTGAGGCTACTGAGGCTTTGTGCTTTATCTGTTTGAACAGCTGGGGTCCCCATTTGCTCTAAAATGCCATCTGCCACCCCATTTATTCCACAGGCTCAAAGACCCACCCTGGTCCTGGCCTCCTCTCTCCTGTCCCTCCAGACAATGTCCAGTGCCACCCAGGGTTAAGGTCTCCTGCTCAGAGGGCGGCAGAGGCAGCATCTGCAGGGGAAGGAGTGGGTACAGCAAGAGCCAGGAGGTCAGGTCTATGCAGGGTCTCTGGGGAAAGGGAAGCTGATTTTCCAAGATTTCTCCACCCCTTGGAATCAGACAGAATGTTCTGAAGCCACTCTGAGCTCACAGGAGCTCAGTCGGAGAAAATCAGTCTTTTAAACAGACCAGGAGCCCAAAGCTGGGTGTCTCATCCCTCCCTTGTCCCAACCTCCTCACTGGAGGAGGAGTTGCCACACCCGCCACATGTGCTGCCAGGACTCTCGTGGCTGGTAGACAGCCGCTGCCACCAGCACCCCAGACGCTAACCATGAGCCCTGTCCGTGCTCACTGCCTTAGTCTGTTTTCTGTTGCTTATAATAGGATGACTGAAGCTGGGTTATTTTTTTTAAAAAACGCATTTCTTACAGTTATGAGGTTCAGAAGTTCAAAGTCAAGGGGTCACATCGGGTGTGGGCCTTTTTGCTGGTAAGAACAGTCTGCAGAGTCCTGAGGTGCCCAGGGCATCAAATGGCCAGGCCCTGAGTGTGCTCACATGCCAGCTTGAGTCTCATTCTGCTTCGTTTAAAGCCACCAGCCCCACTTCCACGATAACCCATTAATCCGTCAATCCATTAATCCAATAATCCATTAATCCACGATTGAATTAATCCTTTATGAGACCCAATCATCTCTTTAAAGCCCCACCTCTCAACACTACCCCATTAGGGATTAAATTTCAGCATGAGTTTTTTTGTGCACAGATATTCAAACCACAGCACACATCCTGCCCCGGACAGTCAGACTCAGTGGGCGGGTGGTGGGGGGCCCGAGGCAGTGCAGAGCCTGGGGAGAGGACCCTGCACCCTACACAGAATCCTGCCTTCACAGTCACTGACTCCCCTGTCCGGATGGATGCAGCCCTCCACGCTGCCCAGTCCCAACTCACCTTTCCCCCTGGGGTTACCAGAGTTACATTAGAAGGCAGCGTGGAATCACATTATGCACGAAATGCACGCTTTTCTGGGAACGTGCTCCACAGCTGAGCTGCCACCAATGGGAAAACTGGGGCGAGGAAGCAGCAACCTAAACAGTGAACTGCTGACACTGCGCCCTGCATCCCGGATGACCTGTTAAGGAGTTCTGCGGGAGAAAGATGGGCTAATACCATCTAAGTCTGGTTTATCCCTATCCTCCAAATAGCTACCGCTGTAAGCTAAGCGAAGAGGACCATTATTATCCGAAAAGGGGTGCGAATGTGCAGGCCAGTGCCTGAGGAGTGAATCTTCCACGCGCCCTCGGTCATCCTGGTCCAGCACGCACTGCTCCCACCCTCTGTTTCCCTGCACGTCGGAGAGCATGTGAGATGGAGGCCTGCGGCTAAGAAGTGCCAGGTGGGGCGTCTCTGTCACCCCACAGGTTCCTACTGCTCCAGGACTTTACATTACTCCATCACCACTGGTCCTGGGGACTCCAGCAGCAGGATGAGGGACTGGCCATCCTCCCCTGCCCTCGCCAGCTGGCATGAGAAGGGGCCAGGTCCTCCTGCTCCCACTTTTTTCTGGCACAGGAATAAAGAGCCAGGGACAGGATTGGAATCCTGCCTCTCCCACTTGTGAGCTGAGGAACCTCTAGTAAATCGTTTGCCCATCTACATGTCTCCACAACCATCAAACAGAGATGATGAGCACTACCTACACTCTACCTCCTGAAGTCAAAGGAGCCTCTGAATGTGCTCAAAACATCCCTGGTGCACATGGTGAGCACGGGAACCCTGTGAGCTCAGCAGCAGCTGCCCCACTCCGCCCTCACATAGGTAGGTCTTCGAGACTCTGTTCACACATGTACCTCTCCAAGACCACCGCTCATCCCCACCCCCAAGCCTCTGCCTCCTTTCTCTCTCCCACTCCTCCTCCATTCACTCTCTCGGCGACGGAGGGCACAGACCCTTCCATCACTCTAGCAACACCTGTCCTGCACGTGAGAGAATTCGCCCTCCGTGGCAAGGCCTTCTAGGGGCAAATCACGAAAATCCATTCCTCTACTCTACCCTGAAGAGTCCCTCCCAGAGCCACACATCGGCAAATCTCATCCTCACCCGGACTCAGTTTTCCCTCTGAAGCCTCAACCCCAGCCTTCCACCGTCTCATCACAGCCACATGCCGGGCCGGGGTGCTCTACCCGCCCCCCACACCTGCCTGTGAGCCCTCTTGTCTTCTGCTGGGCTCTCTCCTCCTTTCCAGTCGGGTGACAGCAGCAGAGGCCGGGGGCTGCATGCGGGTGACATCTCGAGCTGAAGCAGCAACACGGCCCTGGCAGAGGTAGGAAGCTGAAGAAAGCTGCAGAGATGGCGGTTCGTTGGCTTTGCTGTTGTTTCTCAAGAATGAAACGGGGATATCTCAAAGAAGCGTTTGTGAAGAGTTTGTGGAACTGGCTTCAGATGAAACTAATTTTAATGTCTTCCCGTAAGACACAGAAATGCTTAGACGCACCCACGTTTATCTTTTGAATTGACAAATAATAATTGTGCGTATTCATGGGAAACGTTGCGATGTTTCAAACCCGCCATGCTCCCTTGATTTCATGTGTAGGGAGAGCGCCTTCTAGGTTGGAAGCTCATTTGACTGGCACCCTCGCCAACTCTCAAGGCCCTAGCCCTACCATTATCACAGCCTGCACCCCTGGATGGAGGCCCAGAGACAGATGTGCCCACCACTGGCCCAGGGGCTCTCCTACCCTGGGTCCCACAGAACACCTTCTCCATGGCCCTTCCCTGCCCCTTCCGTCACCTTCCAGCTGTGTCATCCTGGTAAGGATCCTTGACTCGCCTTAGACAGTGCTGCTGCCTGTGGCCTGGGGAGTGGTGGGGGAGGGGAGACTGGCCCGGGGACCCCTGCAGCTCGACCTGCTGACACTGAGTCTGGCTTCGGATGACTGTTCTCCACTGAGGTCCGGTGCTCAGGGCAGCCCCATAGCTGACAGCCTGTGCTAATCCCACTGTGAGCACTCACGTTCACTTCCCAGGTGAGAGCAGCTGGCCCTGTGTGTGTATCCTGATGAGGGAACCTGAAGCAGTGAAGGCTACATACTATGAAGACATGCTCAGTCCTTCTGGAAACAATGTCTGATTGTTCTTATAGCTTTGCCATAAGTGAATTTGGTTTGGATAAGTGCACTTAATGGGCTTAAACTGTAACAGTTAAAATTTGCAAACATATATTCAAATATATGCTGTAAGACTACTTTATCCTCAAAGTCTCCTCATCCAGTCTGCAGATAAAACAGCAGCTGTCCACCCACTGCACCAGCCACCTGCCCCACTTACATGACAGACCCTCACCCCAGCCCACATGGGACATGCTAACAGGATGAGGGTCTGCATGTCCACATCCACCAGAGTGTGGGCCCCTCTAGGGCAGGTTCCCCAGTCCTCAGGCCACAGACCGGTGTTTAGGAACCAGGGTGCACAGCAGGAAGTAAGTGGCAGAGCAAGGGAAGCTTCTTCTGTATTTACAGCCACTCCCCTCACTCCTGTTACCACCTGAGATCCACCTCCCATCAGCTCAGCGGCAGCATTAGATTCTCACAGGAGCACAAACCTTATTGTGAACTGCGCGTGCGAGGGATCTAGGCTGCTCGCGTGCTCCTTGTGAGAGTCTCATGCCTGATTATCTGTCACTGTCTCCCATAACCCCCAGGTGAGACCACCTAACTGCAGGAAAACAAGCTCAGGGCTCCCACGGATTCTACATTATGGTGAGTTGTATATAATTATTTTATTATACATTACAATGTCATAATAGAAATAAAGTGCACGATAGGTGTAATGCACTCAAATCATCTCAAACCATCCCCTCCGTACATCTACGGAAAAACCGTCTTCCACAAAACTAGTTCCTGGTGCCAGAAAGGTTGGGGCCTCTGCTCCAGGAGGCTGCAGTGTTCTTCCCAGACCCTCAGCCCCAAAGCAGCACTCAACAAATGCTGGTTGAGTGAATGAAGCAGACAGCAAGTAGGCCCTCATCAGTGGCTGCATGCTGAAAGGGGTGGATTTAAAATTTTCATTCTTGGTTTGCTTCAAACCCAGGCAGCGCAAAGCCTTTGTTTTTAGCGGCATAGATCTCCCCACTTTATTTCACTGCATTCTAAGACACCAAGTGTTTTCCAAACCACACTAATGCAAACGTCACAACTTGAAAGATCTGGTGAGATGCTGATTAGCCCTGGGCTCTAAATGTCGAGTACCACCTTTTAGGGCTCACTAACACAACCATCCCTAGGGTCCATGTGGGGGTCTTCTGGTACACTCGGAAAGATCCAACACCAAGATCCAACACGAGGTCATTATCCCAGCGGGGCTTTTGCCCACACTCACAACCAGGCTCTCAAAGTGCCTTTGCATTCTAACCAACCCTCCTCTGCCTCACTTATGGAAAATGATTTTTCTCGGGCAAATAACAAAATCGAGTTCTCGCTGGAGGTGCAAACAGCTCTCCCCACTTCAAACGTCACTTTTGTTTACCGCCAGCTCCCACTGCATGCAAATGCAGCCATAAATAGAGATACAATCACAGTGGATAATTGAAATTTCAAAATATTAAGAACTTACGAGTTTTAGGGATTTGGTTTTTTATTAGAAACAAATAAAGTCTTGCCACATTGGCAAATACAAGCTGACAGTTAAGAAATTAGATTTGCATACAAAATATTTCATTTTATGAATTAATGGGCAGCAAACTCTGCTCCACGTCTCCAGGTAATTTGGGGGGGAAAGCGCTGACCGTCGGGGCTCTCTAAGCAACACGGAGCTGCCCAGGAGGTCTGCGGGCAGGGGCGGGAGCACAGACGAACCAGGCTGCCAAGCAAGAGGCAAGGCTTTTGTTTGTTGCTTAATTTTTAACTGAAAGGAGCCTAATGTTTTCTCTTCCTCATCTGAAACACAGGAAGCTGAAAGCTAAAGTGACGTGGCCTGCCTGTTGCTTCCCCTCGGAGGTGTCCACACTTGTCCCTCCGGTCTCTGACCTTGCACACCTGGCCATGGCTGGAAATGTGACTCAGCAAAGCTCACGGGGGCCATTTGGGATGGTGACAGGGTGACATGAATCCAGTGCAGGAAACTTTGCAAGAGCAAAGTGACTTTGCAACAGCAGCCCGAGCTCCTGCTCATGTGTCTTGAGCACGAGGCCAAGATATGACTTCCCCAAACTGCCTGCCTCCTGTCCCCTCGTGAGGGCAGCCTCCTGGCTCCAGGTCACCTGGGGAATGAGCTCCTCACCCTCCACCTCCTCAGCCCACAGCAGAGCCCCCGTGACACCCGTGAGGGTGAACTGTAGGTGTCAATCGGACTGGGCTGCAGGGCGCCTGGACAGCTGGTAAAACATTCTTTCTGGGTGCGTCTGTGAGGGCACTTCTGGAAGAGACGACCATTTGGCTGTGGACTGAGTAAGGAAGATCCACTCTCACCAAAGTGTGTGGCTGCAACCAATCCTGAAGGCCCTGACAGAACGAAATGTGCAGGAAGGGCGAGCTCTTTCCCCTAGAAACCCGAGACCCACTGCCCAACACGGTATCCTGGCCTCTGACCCTGGGAGGAGAGGTGTGTCCTGGGTTCCCCCATGACCTAGCCTTCCCTCTCAGCCCAAATTACCCACTGGCTTCCCTGGTTCTCGGGCTTGCAGATGGCAGCGTGCAGGACCTCTTGCCTCCATCATCCTGTGAGCCGGCTGCTAACACATCCCCTTGTCTGTCACCAGGCCCTCTATCCCGCCTCCTGTCCATTGTACAGTTTCTGTTTCTCTGGAGAATGATGACTAACTCACCCCTGGGGCTCCAAAGCACAAGGCCAGGCTCCCTGCAGGTATCAGGATTTGCCAGTGACCCATGGACAGGGGGGTCTTGTCCCAGCTCCGCTTCCTCTCAAGCACTGATGACTTGATCAGGCCAGGCTGGCACCAACACCAATCCCTGGCACAAAGCACCCAGAGAGGACTTCACTCCTGGCAGGTCCCTGCCTAAAGGTGTAGGCAAGGCTGTCCTGGAAGCGGAGGGAACAGGGGGGCAGGCTGAGCACACTACAGGGAGGAAGACCCAGGACACTGAAGATGTCCCTGTCTCAGGAGGATGCTTGTTTTCACAGAGGTGGAGCCGTGGGTGAGCCTTGGAACTTGACATAGATCCTTCCTTTCATACAAGGGGGAGAAGGGGCGGAGCAGGGGGACTTCCAAGGGTTCCATCATCCAGAAGTCGTGAGATGGGGTTCTCATGTCCTCACTTCTACTGACCTCCCCATCTTTTCCATCAGCCGCTGTATGTCTGTGTACCAAGCCTCTCTGCCCAAAGGACTGTCTATGCCCTCTGCCGCCTGGAAAGGATCTGGGGGCCTCGGCAGCAGGGCAGCAAGGACAGCTGGTCCTTATGGCATAATTTCTACAGGAGGACTGCAGTGCGTCAGGGGAAGGGCCCAGGCCCAGAGCCAGCAGGGAGCAAACCAGACAAGCTCCTCCAGGGAGGTCGGGTTTCCCAGGGAAGGTACACCGCGATGTGGGAGCAGGGGTCGGCACAGGCCAAAGGGGGTGCTAATCTCACATCAGAGACTTTCACAGGTTCTTAGTCATTCACTCATTCCTCCCTGTATTTATTTCACATATTTCAGGTATATAACCCCGTTTTCATAGCCATACATAGTAAACGATTACCACAGTCAGGAAAATTAACATATTCATCACCTTCCACAGTTACCTTGATTTTGGTAGCAAGAGCATCTGAAAGACTCTTTCAGCAAATGTGGAGTATACAGTACCGTATTATTAGTCACAGTCCTCAGGCTGCATGTTAGACCTCTAGACGTCCCACCTTCCTTGAATTTCCTGCCGCCATTCCCCTGGCCCCCAACCACTCCACTCTCTGCTTCCACACAGTCAACCTTTTTTTTTTTTTTTTTTTTTTTTAAGGATTCCACACGTAAGTGAGATCCTGCAGCATTTTTCTTCCTGTGCCTGGTTTATCTCACTTAGCATAATAATGTTCTCCAGGTCCATCCATATTGTCGCCAATGGCAGGATCTCCTTCTTTCTAAAGGTACCAGTATTTTATTGTACGTCTATACCATCATTTTTATCGATCCACCTGTCAATAGACACTGAGGTGATTCCCTGTCTGACTTGGCTATTATGAACAGTGCTTCAGTGAACTTGGAAGTGCAGATATATTTCGACATACTGATTTTAGTTTCTTGGGATATATACCAGGAAGTGGAGCTGCTGCATCATGGGGAAGCTCCCACTGTGGTTTATTCCAGAGCCTCCACACTGCTTTCTATAATAGCTACAAATTTAGACTCTACCAAGAGTATGCAAAGCTTCCCTTTCCTCCACATCCTCACCAACACTACGTCTACTGGAGTCCTTTGCCCATTTTTGAATCAGTTTATTTGTTAGTGTCTGGTTTCTGGTTTTTGCTTTTGTTTTCTGTGGAGTTGTATGTTCTTTGCTAAGGAGTTCCCTAGATTTTAGCCATTAGCTCTTTATCAGATATAACAGTTTAGTCTATTTTATCCTAATTCACAGGCTGCCTTTCCACTGCTGTTTCATTTGTCGTACGAAAGTTTTTAGTTTGACATAGTCCCACCTGTTTATTTTTGCTTTTGTTGCCTAAATTTTTTATGTGAATCCAAAATATCGTTACCAAAACTAATGTCAAGGAGCCTTTCCCCTATTTTTTCCTCTAAATGTTTTACTGTTCAGGTTTTATGTTTAGATCTTTAGTCCACTTTGATTTGATTTTTGTATTTGGTGCAAGACAAGGGTTCAACTGTAGGGAGCCAGCCCTACATCACCCGTGGGTACCCCAAGTTCGGTGGCGACAAAGGAATGAGAGAAAGACAGATTAAGAGAAAAAGTGGGACCAGGGGGCCATCACTGTATTACTCTGGAGGCGACAGTGAAGGCCTCGAGCTCTGATCATCCACACTATTTATTGATTACAATCACTTTGATCCACAGGGTAGGGGTGGAGTGACGGTGGAGTCAATCAGTGGCCGGAACTGGTGTGTCATCCTAAGGATTGGTAACAGTGGCAGTCTGGGAGTTTCACAAAACAAGAACATGTGGTTATCTTTAGCTTATTATCTACGTGCAGCTGATGGAACGTGGGCCTTACGAGGAGCCTACGAGTCTGGCACAGCCTACAAGTCTGTGCTATGAAGGGGTTTCATGTCCTTGAGCACAATGTTCATGGTAACAGAGCCTAGGTCACCCTGCACCGGAACACGGGCTTGCAGAGGCCGTCCTCCTCAGAGGTCTCCTGTGGTCTTCCGCAGTTTGTTGCTCCTTGTTTACATGTTACTCATAACCAATTTATGTAGGCACTCTGTCAGTCCTTTCTCCTTTGCAGCTTTTCCCAACATTCGGCTTCATTCTTTTGCAGGTACAGATCAGGTTTTTCCTGTGCCATTTATTAATGAGACGATCCTTTCCCCATTTCTAAACATAATTTCTGTAAAAATGGCATCTTAGTCTGCACAGGTTATCAACAAAATACCCTAGACTGGTGGCTTCTAAACAACGGAAATTTATTTCTCACAGTTCTGTAGGCTGGGAAGTCCAAAATCCAGGTGCCGGCAGATACAGGGTCCCGCAAGGGTCCTGCGAGGGCCCTGCAAGGGTGAGGGCCCTATGAGAACCCTCTTCCTGGTTCATAGGACTGATGGTGTGTCCTCACACGGCAGAAGGGATGACCAAACTCACTTGGGCCTATTTTACAAGGGCGCTAATCCTATTGATTGGTCTGCCATCCTGACTTAACTCACCTTCCACCTAATACTATCACTTTGGGCATTAGGATTTCAACACATGAATTTTGGAGACATACAAACATTAGACCATAGCAAATGAGAACAGGCAGGTTAGGCTTTCCACAGAAGAACTGCCAGCCTGGTGGAGATCTGCTCAGCCAGGAGGCAGATCTAAAAATCTATCATTGATTAACTCTCCATCTTTAAATAGGAAATCCCACAGGCAAAAAAATTGGGAAATTCCCAGCAATCGATGTGAAATCCCACTCCCATGCAGCTCTCCTCCCACTCAAAATTGCATAAAGCATGGGGGTTGAGGGACAGGGACACTGCAGCAAAACAAGGGTACCCAGAGCCCAGGATGAATGATGGACCTGGCAGGGCTTGCCATGACCCGGAACGGCTGCACAGCCCACCCTTTCCCATCAGGAGGCAGCCAAATTCCAGAAACATCTGTGCGTCCAAGTCACATGTGTGCATACTGATGTTCACACCAATCCTTTATAATCACGCTTAATTCTCATTCCACACAGTGGGCCATGTCACTTTGCTGACTGCAAAATGAAGCCCCTCCTGGTATTCCGACAAACTCATGGACCAGGCAGTCCCCTGAAAAAGGCAGAGCAATAGGCTTTAATCTGTGTAGGAGCTATGAGCAGAACAACAGTCGGGAGTTTGGGGCAGGTTACAGTGATTTGGTGACGCTGGTGCAGATGTGGAGTGGAGGAGAGGGGCAGGGCACCCATTCTGGCTCGGGTGGGGGAAATGGAATGGAAGGAATCCCCATGGGAATGCTTCTCAGAACACCAGGCACAGATGTCAAGGAACCTTCTGAAATCAGGGACAAAATAAAGATGAACACATTTCAAGGCCTCAGTGGCCATGACAACCTAGAAGAAACCTCCTACAAGGCAGTTCCTCTGGGTTCCTTCCTTCCTGACTCAGAATTTCCTCAATTCTCACTGCCACATTCCTTCACTGAACAAAATTTTATATCCATAGTATTAATCACCTGTTAACTTAATACAAAAATTAAGATCAAGTTGATTATTACTGTTTAACACATATTCAAAATATTTGGCCACTGCCAAAACAGCCCGGGTAATTTCTCTCCATCTAATTACCTCCAAATGCAGCCAGGACTGCATTCCTATTAACACGGAAGCCTTAAAGCCCACCAAGTAAAGCTGAATCATGATTTAAGAATTTTGTGGAAATAGTGCATGAAACCGGAGTTGCCTAGCTTAGCCAAGTGAGCTCAGGATTGAAAATTTACTTTAATTGTCATTTTCTGAAAAAAAGTCAAATGCCTTTAATTAAAACATATCCCTCAAAATTGGTTTTGCATAAATGGTATTTTTAAAAATCAAACTTGGGCCAGAATCTAATTCTGATGTTGCCAAGGGAAGGAAAAGCCACGACTGCTGCATCTTGAGCAGAATGAAGGCTGCAGAAGGACCTGATGTCCCCTGAGAGAGCAGGGTGAGGGCTGCAGAAGGACCTGATGTCCCCTGAGAGAGCAGGGTGAGGGCTGCAGAAGGACCTGATGTCCCCTAAGAGAGCAGGGTGAGGGCTGCAGAAGGACCTGATGTCCCCT
>PVKV010035521.1:0-16538 GCA_004027835.1 Alouatta palliata
AGTGCAATGGCGCGATCTCGGCTCACCGCAACCTCCGCCTCCTGGGTTCAAGCAATTCTCCTGCCTCAGCCTCCCGAGTAGCTGGGACTACAGGCACGTGCCACCATGCCCAGCTAATTTTTGTATTTTTAGTAGAGACGGGGTTTCACCGTGTTGACCAGGATGGTCTCGATCTCTTGACCTTGTGATCCACCCGCCTTGGCCTCCCAAAGTGCTGGGATTACAGGCGTGAGCCACCGCGCCCGGCCTATTTTACTTACTTTTAAAGATTTGGGGTCGTATTGTAGAGAAAAATTTATTGCACACCAGTAATTTTTAGAGAGAAAACTTTGCTGTTCCTCTCATCTTTTATCCTAATGAAGAGAAAAGAAGCTTCATTACTTGTGAACTTCTTTATAAAGATGTGAGAAATCTGAAATTGTTGGGTACAAAAATTTCATTGTATGGATAAATACAGTTTCCTGAATATAGTTCTTTAAGTAACATAATATAGAGCTTGAGAATTGGTCACGTCATTAAATTTATTAACAAGATATATTCATAGAAACTGATGGTTTTTATGTTAAACTTACTCTTTCTGTAAAAGAAAACTTGACCTGGATCTTGAGAACAGTGTGCTTTTACTTGGGTATTTCTTTTAAAAACAGATTTTCTGTATGAATTCATGGTCCTCAATTTCTGTATTTGGAAGTGCTTTCATAGTAATGATACGGAGGCACTGATAATAGCGACCCTCGCTTTCTTACAAATTTGTTACAAGAATCAAATGCAATAGTGCATGTCAATGTACTTTAAAAACTGAAGTCTCCCAAGAAATAAATCTTCATATTATGATCCATCTGAATTGTTTTAAGGATATGGAGTTTGTTAAGGTCAGTAGAATGGAAGCTGATGGGAGCAGGAAACTTACCCTGCACTGATGCTGTTGGAGCTGGAGCTTGGAGCAGGGTACAGGGTAGTGGCCTTGCCAGTTGCCATCTGTCCGCCCAGAATTCTGTCAGCTGCATCATCATGTATGCGTCTATCTGTCGTAGAACTTTTGACCAAGAAGTGATTCACCTGTTCTCCAGCAGGGAATTGTAGGCCTCGGTATCTTCCTCCTTCTTTATTCCAAAGTAAACCTGTGGCCCTTGGCTTTCTAAATGGCAATTTTGCGTTATACTCTCCATTATACTCCACTCCAGTATATAAATGTTTCAAGGTGTAACTTGTTCAGAATGTTCTATGTCTTGTCAGAATTAGTTAAATTTTATTGCAAAGAATGTAAAATCTTATGTTTCATTTCAGGGTAGTATCTACATGCCATTCTTTGGTGGTTGGTATTTTTGGCCTGTACATTTTCTTGTTTGATGAGGCTACCAAGGCTGATCCACTTTGGTAAGCCGTTTCTTTTTCCAAGACTGCCAGTTTGATTTATGTTTCGATATTAATTATTTATAAGAACATCACTTACTTTAAAACGGAAAACATATCGATGGTGTATGCGTTATTAAAATGCTTGTGTTCACTCATTTCAGCAAAGTGCATTTAAATGATTTATTTTAGATTTGAATACAAATGAAGGCCATTTGCCTCAGTGTAGCAATTGTTATCCCAAACAAGGAGAAAATGATGGTAATTTAAACATTTTTACTGTGTTAATGAGTAAAGCAAAGTTATTGTAATCACGGTTCTGAAGAAAAATAAATTAAGATAGGATAGTCAACTTGGATAATGTCTACTTAAGACTTTCTTGCCTCCAATTTATGTTCAACTCCAATTTATGTTTGATATCAAAGAGATGAGAGTTACAGATGGCCATGTGAGAGGAGTTTAGTACCACAAGATTTGAAGCACATGCACTAATAATAACTGTGTTCAGCAGTAATAGGATAACATGTAAGGTGGTTCTTTTAGAAAAACTTAAATGTCATTCCAGTGGCAGATATTTTGCAAACTGTTTCCTGGTGTTATATGAGAAGACTTAGTTCAGCTTAGTTTGAGAGAGGAGGCATGTTTGAAGGAGTACTGCACTGAGATGTGGTTGTTGTGGGCTCGGGGATGTAGGGTGATTTAGCTTGGTCTTTTGACCACCACCATTTGACTGCAAGGACTTTTTGAATTCAAAAATATAAAATTATTCCCGTAAGAATTATGTCAGTATTGATACATTTTCATTGGGATGCTGTTTTTCTTTCTTTTTTTTTTTCTATTTTTAATTTTTATTTATTTATTTATTTGTTTTTGAGACAGTGTCTCGCTCTGTTGCCAGGCACCAGGCTGGAGTGCAGTGGCATGACCTCGGCTCACTGCAACCTCCGCCTCCCGGGTTCAAGCAATTCTCCTGCCTCAGCCTCCCGAGTAGTTGGGTCTACAGGTGCGCGCCACCAAGCCCAGCTAATTTTTGTATTTTTTAGTAGAGACGGGGTTTCACCATGTTGGCCAGGATGGTCTCGATCACTTGACCTCATGGTCCACCTGCCTCGGCCTCCCAAAGTGCTGGGATTACAGGCGTGAGCCACCGCGCCCGGCCTGATAAAATTATTTCAGTAAAACTTTTAGCTAATATATGTAAGAAATTATGTAACCATGTGGTTAGAAGCATTATCGTAGTTAAAATAATACTTTGTGCATTGGTAGGTTTAGAATAGGATCCAGAATTGACAGGAGACACTCCTTAGGTAACTTAATACATTGGAGTGTCCACCGTAGTCGGCCCTTAGGTATACTCTAAATCCATTATAAATGCCACTGGTGGTATGAAGGATACCCAATTTAAAACAAAACAGATGCTATGCTGTGCCCTGGATTTAGGGATTCATTCTAAAAACTTAAGTTTGGGAAATGTACTGGGTACTATTAGTCATCCGCAAGAGGTCTGTTCCTTATATTGGGAACCTCAATATGGATTGACTTTAGATACTTTAGAAGATTTCAGCCTAGTCTGAATTCTGAGTTCAAGATTTATCCTCAAGGAAAATTTGGAGACTAGCTTAGTCCAGAGTAAAATTCATGGAAGGCATGGGCTCTAGAAGATCTCTTCATTAAAGCAGTTCATCTTGGACAAAAAGGCTGCTAGATTTCCTGGGAACAGCATGTTTCTCCTAGCACCAGGAGCACAGGATCCATCACAGTTCAGTTAAACCGTCGTTGTGTGTTTTCCAGTTTTATTTGAAAATGACAGCTTACCATTCGAGAATCTATAGAATGCGATTTCATTATATTTAAATCTCTATAGAAAAAATAAGTAGCAGTTATCTATAACCTATATACTTAATAAAGGAACCCCCTTTTTTTTTTCAGGGGTGATCCGTCACTTGCAAACGTGAATATTGCTATTGCTTCTGGCTACCTCATTTCTGGTATGTGAGATGTTGTTTTATTGCCTAATTCTTTTTAAACTACTCACAGAATTATACAAAGAATACATAGTCTGTGCTTTTGGTTTATTTGACACACAGCTTTTAGGACACGTGCTGAGGAAAAAGTACCTGCCATGGTGGCAGAACATGAAATGGCTTTTCATGAAATGGCTCTCTGGTTCTCACTTCAGATCAGAGCTGCAGAGTGAGGCCTCAAAAACTGAGGCCTGGACATTTTTTATCAGCAAGGACATGGTCCCCTTTTGTCCTAACAAGGCTTTCAAGTGTAGTGACTGTGAAGCTAACGAAGTTTAACTTTTAGGGTCCCTCACTTGCAAGGGTTCCTGAAATGTGTTCCAGTAGTCATGGTTTTGTGTTTTGGTAAAATTTGCAAACGTAAGCTGTTTCAGCTGTAGTCAGTTAAGGGGATGGACTTTTTCTACTCCACATTTCCCTCTTATTTTCCCTCGTGTTGGATGGGGTTGGAGTTGCCTTTTTTTTTTTACAACGAGGTAAAGAAGAAGTTAAGAATATGTTATTTTAAGTGGAATTTGAAAAGACATTTTAGATTGTCTCAATAAAACATGAAAAATAGCAGATCCTTGATTTGAACATTTTTATAGGGAACCCTATTTTATAATTTTTAAACATATTTAATAACTGAAAGAAAATACAAATAAAAATAATGGAATGTGAAATAAAAGTGATAAGTAATGAACTTAATAGAAAATTGCCTACCATCAAGCACTGAATTATAACAAAAAATTAAATTATACCAAAACACAGTAATTGGTTAAAAAATTAGCCAAGTGTAGTGATGCATGTCTGTAGCCTCAGCTACTCATGAGGCTGAGGTGGGAGGATTGCTTGAGCTCAGGACATAGAGGCTGCAGTGAGCGGAGATTGGGCCACTGCATTCCAACCTAGGCAACAGAATGAGAGCTGTCTCTAAATAAATATGTAAGTAAGTAAGTGAATAAATCAAATAAAGAAAAGTCTGTTGGGTTATTTGTTAGACCAATTAAAAGAAGAGTGAATCATGTGAACACATTGGGAAAAGATTTGCTCATTTGATACAAAACGCTGTCATTGCTAAGGACGACACAATACTCGTAATATGCCACACACACTGGTTAATAAGTATTATCAGTTCAGAGAATTGATAGTCCCCGGTTAGTCCCCAGAAAATCTTGTATGAAAGAAACTTAAGGTTTTCTCAGATAAGATAATAATCCCCAAAAACTTAGAAACAAGAGTTATGAAATGAAACAAACTTTTCTAAATGAAGCTAAATGAAAATTTTTTAAATTCCCTCTGTAGAACATATTACAAAATCGTTATCTTGTAGATTGGTGACCAAAAGATATACAGCCAAAATATGTACATAAATATATTTAGAGAGGATGTGTCAGGCAGTTAATTACTAATAATGTTATGTTACTTTTCTTGATTTTTCACATTTGCAGATTTTCTTCCCTCTAAAATCCGTAACTTAATGATTTCTCTTTCTAAATATTCATGTCTACATTTGTATTAGTAATGAGGAGGTCCTCATGTAAGTTCTGACCCCACAAAACCTGAATCCTCCCCTGATATTCATTCATGATAGCTATTTGTTTCCACGTCTACATTTATGTTTAACTATTTGGTTAAAAAAAAAAATAGTTATGTTAACGTTGAGGAATTTCTTTTTTTTTTGAGATGGAGTCTAGCTTTGTCACCAAGGCTGGAGTGCAGTGGCGCAATCTCAGCTCACTGCAATCTCTACCTCTCGGGTTCAAGCAATTCTCCTGCCTCAGCCTCCAGAATACTGGGATTACAGGCGCGTGCCACCACACCCACCTAATTTTTGTACTTTTTTTTTTTTTTTTTTTTTTTTTTTTTTAAGTAGAGACAGGGTTTTACCATGTTGGCCAGGCTGGTCTTGAATTCCTGACCTGAAGTGATCCACCTGCCTCATCTTCCCAAAGCGCTGGGGTTACAGGTGTGAGCCACCATGTTCTGCCTCATTGAGCAATTTCTATTTTATTAAAGTAAACTAATTACTTTCTGAGTAATAGTGTTTAACTTCAGAAGCTTTTTCTTTGTTTTTCTTTTTAGTAGTTATAGCTCTTGGTGGCATCACTATTTTGAATTAATATTTAATTGCATTCTTTTTTATTTTTAAAATATTTTTTATAGAATTTGTTTTATGAGTTCATCATTTTGTACCTTCCCTATGACCATCTTATCTCTGTTTGAATTATTGTAGTGACAAAAATCAGTCATTGGCTGGATGTGGTGGCTCACGCCTGTAATCTCAGCACTTTGGGAGGCCGAGGTGGGTGGATCACCTGAGGCCAGGAGTTCAAGACCAGCCTGGCCAACATGGTGAAACCCTGTCTTTAGAAAGAAAAATTAGTCATTTAAGCTTATTTAAAATTATTTCTATTCAATACTATTATTTATTTTTAATTTGGAAGCAAGTTATTTATGTTTTCAACAAATATTGTATTACATATAATTAAGTTGGTACAAGGTAATTGCAGTTTTTGTTATTAAAAATAATCACAAAAATTGTAATTACTTTTGCACCAACCTATATGCCAGGCCTTGTGCTAGATTCTGAGGGTATAAAGATGCTCATAACCTAGTCCTTTTTCTGGAGGAGCCACAGGAGAGTGGGTGAGACAGGCATATAGGAGCTGAAATTTTATGGCAAAGTAGATAATCAGACTAACTGAGGCATGAATGAAGTGCTCTGGGCTCAGAGTGGACAGTGATGAGTTGGCAGGAGAAAGAGTTCAATATACTTGAAAAACAGTGCAACTTTCTTCTTATGTAATACCTTACTCACTTTTCTTTTCTTACAGATCTGTCCATTATAATTTTGTATTGGAAAGTGATTGGTGACAAATTTTTTATAATACATCATTGTGCGTCCCTGTATGGATACTACTTTATACTGGTGAGTTGCAGGAATTTCATTAGCCTAACTGGCAGACAAGATTGGGAATTGTGACGTAAGGGTGAACATAAATCTAAACATACAATTCTTAGTTTTTAAAGACCCTCTCCAGATGCATTCAGGGATTGCTTTTGTGATATGCTATCTTGTGTATTAACTAAAATAATTTTATGTGTGTCTATATTGGTGTGTCTGTTTGTATTCATAGATTTTGAGACAGGCAAATGACCCCAATTCCTTGAATTTTAATTTAAAACCTTCAGGGTTGTGTGGCTATAGATATTTGTCTGTTTTTCTAGATGCATTTATGATTTAATAGCCAGGGAGATGAGCCAGTGAAAATATTTCTTTTCTGTTTAATTCCATGTGCAATTACATGTGTATCCATAATTACATTTAAGTAGGTTGGAGCAGTGGGGACTTTATCAGAATTCCAAGACCAAGGTTAATAGAGGATTCCTCTAACAGATCTCAGGCAGTAAAGTATATTAAATTATATATCTAAAAAATTTTCTACATATACATTTATAAACTAGCAACTTTATATTCCTTACATGTTTGTTAAGTTTCTCTAGAATCAGTTATTTTTCAACATAGATAAAACAACAAGCTCAACATAGATATTGCAACTGCAATTTTTTCCCTAAAGGTGGTTGCACTTTTGATATGTCGTTCTATGTTCCATTGTTATAGTATGAAATTTATCTTTTAAGGTGAATCTATTCATAGGGAAACCAAACAGGAAGAATTAGGTGAAGTGATGAATGTTAATAGATGCTCTAAAGATCCCGTGTTACTTACCAGTCTTAACAGTAGTTACTCATTGACTATAAGAAGGTTTTTTTTTTCCATGCAGTGAATTCCCAGGTCACTTAGTGCATTTTGTTATTCTAAGTAAGGCTAACAAAAATAATAATTATAATTTTTAGGGGCAAATGGTCATGAAATTCTTATCACTTACGTAATAATGAGAACTTGTATTTGGAAAGCGCTTTGACTTAATACTTATGTAACCATTTAAGCTATTTGCAGGAAGCTTTTTTTTCTTAAATGATTTTGTTATTAGAACAAAGTAAAACTTAAAGTGACAAACAGAAGCAGTTCCCTGTAGGTTTAAAATGTGTCCCTACTGAAGAAATAGTTGCAAAGTAAGATTCTTTGGAATTTAAGGTATTATAGGTTATATAATGTCTTGATTGCTATTTTTGTATCTCTCTATATTTATTGAAGTTTTAAAATTCTCTGGCAGAGTAATTTAGAGCTTAAGAAATTTTCTTCTGTCTATAGAGAGAGGTACAAATCCTACAGCATTTTTTCCGATATTTATTTTTCAGCCCTGGAGCAGGATACTAATTATCAAAGAAAGCATGACAAGCTGATCTCTTATTCTAGGAGAAATGAACATATTTATGCTTTAATCCCCAATTTTTAAGGACAAACTACCATCCTTTGTACATCCTTTCTGACCACTTTGGTAGCTTTCGTTTTTGTGTGTGTGTATTCCTTGCGACTCACCTTCTATCGCCAATTAAACCATGCCTTTAGATATTTAAACTTGAAAGTCACTCAATATGCTTCCATTTCCAAGTCCACTGTATTATTACACCACCCTAGAATCTGAGCATTAAATCATTCTGCTGCAAGTTAGGAAGAAAACTCAGTTCAGATGGTTCTTAGTGCTTCGTTTAGGGTTTTTAGGTGCGCTGTGATGCCTTAAAGGTGAAATTTCTGTTTCTTTGCTTTACCCCAATATCTATATTTTAAAAACATTTTGCAAGCAGACATGTATGAAGCAGTATTAAAAATGAAAGATTT
Source organism: Alouatta palliata (assembly GCA_004027835.1). Classification (NCBI taxonomy): domain Eukaryota; kingdom Metazoa; phylum Chordata; class Mammalia; order Primates; family Atelidae; genus Alouatta; species Alouatta palliata. Next base: position 8,104 of record PVKV010035521.1, read on the forward strand.
GTCATTTTAGATTCAGCAAAGTTGTAATTAACAGGAGACAAGAATTAGAAAAATATTGGCCTTATGTTTAGTTGAAAGGAAACTCTGCATAGAAATGCCATAAAACAAATGCCATGACTTGCTGACATTTTTATCATTAACAGTGTTAAAAAAACTCTCTTGTTTTAAAAAGATTTTAATTGCATTGACTGTTCGCAGTTACAACGACTGTATTTCCTCCTTTTCTTCCATTCAGATAGCCTTAAATTTTAGGTAACTATATTAACTGTCATAGCAATATATCAAAAGATAACAAAATTTCAAAAATTAACTAGGTAGATTTAAAAATAGCCACCTAATATAGCTTACTAAAGCAAGATTTGATACGCAGGTCTGTGTGATTTCTACTTACCACTAATTTTACATTTAGTAAAACGTTAAATATTAATTACTGAAAAGTATTTTAAAAACTCAAGTAACAAGTAATCCTTTTCCTCCTGAAAGAGAAGATTTTCAGCTTTCTTATACAGTAATGAGCAATACACTGGCAGAATTAAGTCTTGAGAATTAATTGTTTTGTTAGTATTTCTATAGCTCACTTACAGAAATCTATATAAAAGCACAAATGTACAGTTAGTTTGTAACTCTTACTACTAATGGAGGGATTAGCATGGCAAAACTGTTAAGTGGTCAGTTTCAAAAATATATATATATGTGTTATATATTTACAACAAAATATATGTTGTGTTTATATACACACATGTATGTGTTTTTTGTTTTGTAATTAAAATTTAAATTTTTTAAAATTTACTTTTTAATATAAAATATCTGATGTGACCATTTTCATAATTTCCGAATGTAACAAACTCCTGTAAGGCCTTCCTCACTGCTGGTATAGGAGGAGTTCAAGTCTGACTCTACCTCCCTCCCTTGTCCTGTGCTTACTGTTTTACGTTCCTCTATGGGCACAGGGTGTCTTCTCGGATATGTGTAGTGGAATTACCTTAGCAGAGCTGTTTCCCGTTTTTTCCTCTGATCTTGTTTGCTTTTTGAATCCTTTTTCCTTTCAATGCCAGAAAAGAAAATAGGTTGTAGATTAGATTTGGTGTGCAATAAGGTAGATGTCAGCCAAGAAGATTGCCATGTCCACCCAAGTCAATATTTTGTTCTTAAGTAGATTTTTAAAAACAAGCATATCATATGAATCTTTTCATATCAGATAACTAGAATAATCAAATTCATAAAGACAGGAAATAGGATAGTTGTTGCCAGGGACAGGGCGGAAGGGATAATGGAGAATTATTGTTTAATGGTACCGAGTTTCCATTTGGAAATATGGAAAGTTCTGGAGATGGATGGTGATGGTGGTTGTATAACAAAATGAATGCACTTAATGCCACTGAATTGTACGCTTCAAAGTTGTCAAAAGGATAAATCTTATGTCATTTATACTTTACCATAATAAAAAAGTTAAAGCAAGCTTATCAGATAACTGAAACAAAGGAAGGATAACTAATAACATATCGGACAATGTATTACATTTTTAAAAAGGCTTCATATTGGCACTGTAAACTGAAATGGGTGGAACTTAATAGTGATAAATGTTAAGTTTTGCATTTAGGTTCAACAAAGCATAAGGATAAAGAATCACCTGGAGGTGGTAGATGACTGCATCTCAGTTATGCCAGTAGTATATGACATCTGCTAAAACAGAAAGCTGTTTCAAATTTAGATTCTATTACGGGAGGCATGACATCCAATTCACACATAGTTTGCCTGGTCAGACCACATCCAGGACCATCTTCATCTGAAGTCCCTAAACTTCTGTAAGAGAGCTGCCAGTTAACTGTAGAGAGGAGATACTAGATTAGTTAGCTATTGTCTTATAACAAACAGCTGAAGGACCTAGAGATGTCAGCCTAGAAAAGCTAAGAACTAGGACATGACGGCTTTGGAATGTTGCTGGAAATGTGAAAGGACTACTAAGTGGAAGGGGGAGTAGACTTACTCTAGATTAATTAAGATGTTGGGACTAGGACCAATGCGGTGGTAAAGAGAGGTAGGGGAGACTTTTATAGAAGAAAGGCATCCTCAGTGATTGGAAGATTGTAACAACAGAAAGGCCTTTTAGAGTGGCGATTCTACCGTAAGATAGCTTTAATTGGATAAATACAAGAGTAGATACAGTAAGCAGAAGTTTTAGGTAGGAGCTTGCATTAAATAGTCTTTAAGGTTCTATTCTAATTCTGAGATTCTGTGATGCAACTGTTTTGTTGAAATGATTTGATTTAGTACTAATGCAAGAGAACTAGGCAATGGGGGAATTAACAATAAGCTAAGTTATGTCATCAGGTTCTTCAGTAACCCTAAGAGGAAAGGGTGAAGGCAGCTGGCCTGGCAATCCATTCACTTCTTTCGGGGACAGAGGGGGAGAAAAACAAGGCACATGGCTCAATCTAATCTCCTTGTCAACAGGGCTTAGGATAAATAGAGTACTGATGTGTTAGGAAGAAGAAACTTTAAAATGCCCTTAGCAGGGTGTCCTTGGGTAAGGATTACCTATAGTAAAGAGAACTTAGTATCTATAAGACACAGCTCCTTGGAGAAGGTCATGTAGGCACATAGCAAGGAAAGAAAGACCTGGGTTGCCAGTGGCCCTTGATGTCCCAGACCTCTCTCTGCTTCACTTGAATTATTTGATGGTCTCTATCTTTGTAACAATTAGTAGAGCTTAATTAATGCTAGATAAGAACACTGTTTCACATGAGTCTGATTTGACAGTCCAAGCCTGTGTGTTAGCTCAAACCTTCATCTCTGTTTTATAATAATCAAAAACCTTGAATGATTAGAATCAAGCAAGTAGTTATTAAATATAGCAATAGATTTTGTTTCCAAACTTCAATTCTAGGTTGATGGTACTCTGAAAGGGTTTCCATTAATAGGTAATAGACTGGCCCAGAGTCTCCACACATTTCCATTGTGCTGAGACTCTGGCTCAGTCTATTACCTATTAAAAAATGCCCCATCATTGCCACTATAGAACACAGTCACATTTTTGCACAGGATTCCAATTTGGGAGGCCCTGAACTTATTTCCTACCAACATGTAGTCATAGTGCGGTGTAGGGTGGGGTAGTGTAGTGTAGTGTGATCCAGCGTAGTGTAGCAGGGAAAGGGTGCCCATCTCTGTCCCAGCCTTCGGTGGTAGAACAGTATTTAACACCATACTAGCAGTAGTAAGTGTGTAATTTAGTTCTCTTCTCCCTCTACCTTTTAAACCTCTGGTCTTAGCCACTCTTAGCTGGTAGAAAAATTTCCCATAGTAAGAAAATCCAGACTTCCATAATCACTTGCTAAAAGGAGAATTTTCTTTTAAGCTTCAGAAGGGATCAGACAAATCCTGTTTTGTTTTCCCTCACAGTCATGCAGAGGCCATGGCAAATGTAGATTTTAGTCTGTGCAAAGCTCCTGAAAGGTAGATGACAGAGCGGAAACACCACACTGACCATGAGTCAGTTGTGAGTTTTGCCGTAATTTACTAACAATAAAGTATCAGAATTTGTAATTATTTAAAAATATTATAGAAAGATTTAATCTTACCCCTTTGATAACATCTATCTCAACTGTATTTTAGCAGGTTTTCTTGAATAGGAGAGAAAGGATAAAGTAACGAGGAATTACACATAACCGGAATCTTATCTAATGGCCACCTATGCCGATAGAAGTATATGTCACATATGATGCTATCTGTCATGGGTGTATTAGATTAAATGAGCCCAGAGTCATTGATATATTGATGGTGTACAGGATTAGAAAATACAGAAGCAAGATTACTGAAGCACAGTTCTACACCCCGGTGTGACTCACAGAGGGTTTTTGTTTGTTTGTTTGTTTGCTTTTTGGCCAATCAAACTCACAGGATTTTTTTTTTAAGATTTTTTTTCTTTTTCTTTTTTTCCCCCCTACTGGCTGTATCAACCAGTTATTACAGAGGTTGTGAACTCAGGCAGGTGGGAGGTCGGGAATAACAATAGGATAGAACCTGTGCTTTCAATTAGGGATTTAAGATTTAAATATAAGATACTATTTAAAAATTAAAATGTCATCCAGGAATCAATCAGTAATACCATAGTAATCTAAGGAATGGAAAGATCATTGTGTTAATTTCTGTTAATTTTTTTTTTGAATATAGGTATTAGTAAAAAAAAAAAAAGTTGAGTTTGTAGAAATATAGGGCTTAGTAAGTAGAATGTTTTCTAGGTCTGATTCTCCAGAGATAACTGCTGATAGTACTTGATGTAGATTCTTAGAGTTTCACATAAATGTTCATATGTATATTTATGCCTTTGAATTTTCTAAGAGAGCTTTTGAGCTAGGCAGGATTTAAACTAAGCTTTCAAAAATATGCATATTTAGATTGGGAAAAAAAGTAGGGAAAGCTTCCTAGGTCAGAACACATTTTGAGGAAAGTCACTGGGGAGATGTCAGATCTTCACGGGTGATATTGAGGACTTGGGCTGTCGGGGTATGGGATTTGTGTAGACATGAGTGGTGGTTGTACATTTGGATGAGTAAGATAGGTCCGCCTGATAGGTGGAGTGAAAATTCAGACTCACTAGCCTTGCATTTTTGCTTTTCACGGAATAGTTGTAGGATATTTAGCCAGAAAATAATTTGATACAATTGGCATGTTAGGAGGATAAAACTGATGATGATATGCAGAAAAAAATCTGGTTGGTGGAGGGGAGGATATCTTTTAGGAGGTGAGTGAAGTAATACAGGTGACAGATTACAAAGAAGTTAATTTTGATGGTTATAGCAGTGGTTATATTAATGAGGAAGAAACAAATCTGAGTCATTTTGCAGTGAGTAGAGCACAGTATCTAATTTGGATTTCAGAGAAGGAAGGGAAAGAAGAGACCAGATGATCCAGAGCACTAGAGGAAGGCAACATTGTAAATGAAAAGCTGTGATGAACATTTTAAAAGTTATTTAGGTAATTCATTTTTATTTAAGGATTAGGAAACATTGACAAGCAAAAAGAAAAAATGATGCCCCAATCTCACAGCCTATATAACATATTATTTACTTACTTAACATTTACATTTAGGAATGTACTTTTTTCCTATATGCATAGGTGTGTAAGTCAAAATGCATAAGTCAAAAACAGCATTTCTCATGTATGTGTATTATAAAAATGTGATCAAAACTAAAAAAAAATTTTTTTTTGAGAAGGAGTCTTGCTCTGTTGCCCAGGCTGGAGTGCAGTGGCACGATCTCGGCTCAATGCAACCTCCACCTCCCAGGTTCCAGCAGTTCTCTGCTTTGGCCTCCCAAGTAGCTGGGATTACAGGCACCCACCACCACGCCCAGTTTATTGTTCTGTATTTTTAGTAGAAACGGGGTTTCACCATGTTGGCCAGGCTGGTTTTGAACTCCTGACCTCAAGTGATCCACCCACCTCAGCCTCCCAAAGTGTTGGGATTACAGCATGAGCCACCGCGTCCGGCCAAAACTAAAATTTAAAGTTTCATTTTACATATTGAAGTGGTTCTGGCAATCTTGGGTCAGAAAGCAAGGAACCTATCAAAGATTAATGGGACTGTGTCAAAAAGACATAAGAGCCAATATGAAGCCTCCTCTGTTGGCTTAAAATGCGACACTGTGATCATCAGTTAGAATAATGACTGTGGTTGACTGAAATCCATTGACTCATGAGTTCTTAATTATATTTTTAAAAAATGAAGGGAAAAAGCAAGCCAGCTGGGAAGTCTTCCTTGATGTCTCATGTGGGTGCTATTAAATGGTAGTCGAGTCTGGAATCATCTAAAGGTTCAACAGGGTTGAGTGTCTAAGAAGGGCTCATTGGTGGGAGTTCAGTGGGAGAGTATCTATATGTGGTCCTTCCATGTAGCTTGGGCTTCTCACAGGCTTGTCATTGTGTTCTGAAGAACATTTCAAGAGTGACTGTTCCAAGTGACCCAGGAGGAAGCTGCAAGCCTTCTTAGGACCTGGCTTCAAAAGACTTACTACATAGATAATTCCAGTATGTTCTATTCATCAAGTGAGTTGCTAAGGGCAGTTCAGATTTAAGGGGTGGGAAATAAGACCTCCTTTTGCTATGAAGAACATTTGCACATACAGGGAGGAAGGAATTGATGTGGCCGTGTTCAGAGACTGTCCACATCTTGATTTGTTAATGTTGGATAATAAATAATGTTAGATAGTATTTTCTTGCTATGGTGGACAAGAATTTAACTTTCATACCCCTATTTGCCTTTCATTCTTCCTCCCAGTGTAGTTAGGGAATGCTAGTTGTCTCTCAGTTCCTTTTAAAACCTTTAGTATTCTTATTTCTGGTCCTACAGCACCCCTTGATACTTAAAACAAATTTTTTTTTTTTGAGGCAGAGTCTTGTTCTGTTGCCCATGCTGGAGTGCAGCGGCACTATCAGGGCTCGCTGTAGCCTTGACCTCCCAGGGCCAAGCGATCCTCCTGTCTCAGCCTCCTGAGTAGCTGGGACCACAGACGTTCACCACCACAGCTAATTTTTAAAAAATTTTCTATAGAGATGGGGTCTCCCTACATTGCCCAGGCTGGTCTCAAACTGCTGGGCTCAAGTGATCCTCCTGCCTCAGCCTCCCAAAATGCTAACATTACAGGCATGGACCACCACCCCTGGCCTCTTGATACTTTTAAAAATGAAGGTATTAGTGCTCCTATTTTTTCTTCTACTTCTCTAACTTCTGCATTGTTTCTCAGTTTAAAACCAGCCTGGCCAACATGGTGAAACCCCGTTTCTACTAAAAATACAGAACAATAAACTGGGCGTGGTGGTGGGTTCCTGTAATCCCAGCTACTTGGGAGGCCAAAGCAGAGAACTGCTGGAACCTGGGAGGTGGAGGTTGCAGTGAGCCGAGATCGTGCCACTGCACTCCAGCCTGGGCAACAGAGCAAGACTCCTTCTCAAAAAAAATTTTTTTTTTAGTTTTGATCACATTTTTATAATACGTATATATGAGAAATGCTGTTTTTGACTTATGCATTTTGACTTACACACCTATGCATATAGGAAAAAAGTACATTCCTAAATGTAAATGTTAAGTAAGTAAATAATATAATAGTTATATAGGCTGTGAGATTGGGGCATCATTTTTTCTTTTTGCTTGTCAGTGTTTCCTAATTGTACTTGTGTATTGCTGAGATTTAAAAATATCTACTTTGTATTCCGCAATCATAGTAAGTTTTTCTTTGCAGCCAGTGGATCTACACATAGAAAATCAGTAAAGTATTTATTATGATTGCATTAAAATCGTTTGCTGCAGGACCCGGATTACATTTCCTGTGTCATTTTTTTTTTGGAGTTTTAATTGCCTTCCTTTTTTTTCCCTCCATCACTTGCCTTTACTGTGAATCTGAGTAGTTTCATATTCTCAAGGACACTACCGCATCTCTGCAGCCGTCTTCTCCCGGCTCCCACACACCTGCTCCAGGAGCTCGCTGTTCTGCTGCAGGCTGAACAGATTGCTGCCCAGTGTCCTGGGGCTCCCTGTCATTCCAGTCCTGGGCTGAAGTCACTGTTTCCTCAACCCCATGTATTTGACTTTCTTGTTTATTCACTTATTTTGCTGCAGTATCTCCTCAAATGATATCTAAGAAAGTGAAGGAGGTAAACTCTGAGTCTTGTGCAAGCTCTGAAGATGTTTTTATTCCCAGACTGTCTGGTGGTATCATTATCTCCATTGGTGGCATATGGATATGTAATAACATTTAACCAATGCCCTATTGTTACGTGTTTCAGTGTCATAGGTAACTTTGAGTAAATATCCATGTATCTTCCCATTTGTGCACGTGAATAATTATTTTCAAAGAATAATTTTGTTGACTGGAATTCTTGGGCAAATATATATGTATGTTTTAAGGATGTTGATTCATTCTGCCAAAATTCTCTTCAGAGAACCATTGTGTAAGTGGTTCTTTTCATCAAGAGGCTGGTTGATTTCTGTTGTTTGTTTTGTTTTTATTTTGTGAAGACTGCAGTTAATAGGGCTCAGGAACTCTGAAAAGGGTTGGTTAGAAGCATCTTTACCTGAGCAATGTGAAAATGATACTGGGGAAGAAAATAAACATATGACTGTCTGCAAATATCAGAAGGTTTATATGAAAAAGAGATTGGATTCAACTAAGTTTTTTGGGTCTCGAGGATCAGAGGTAGGACAGGCAGGTGGAAATCTGAGAGAGCGGTGTAGCTGTGGGACTTTTTTTTTTTTTTTTTTTGAGACAGAGTTTCGCTCTTGTTACCCAGGCTGGAGTGCAATGGCGCGATCTCGGCTCACCGCAACCTCCGCCTCCTGGGTTCAAGCAATTCTCCTGCCCCAGCCTCCCGAGTAGCTGGGACTACAGGCACGTGCCACCATGCCCAGCTAATTTTTGTATTTTTAGTAGAGACGGGGTTTC
>PVKV010035522.1:0-16528 GCA_004027835.1 Alouatta palliata
TGCAGCAGAACTCATAAACCCCCCTTTTTTTTTTCCCCAGATACTCTGTCCCGGGGAGTTAGGGCTTTATTTATGAGTTTCCCTTGGGCTGCTGCCTTTTTCTCAGGACTGCCTTGCCCAGCGATGAGGCAGCCTACTCACTGCCTGCAGAGGCTTTGCTGAGCTGGTGTGGGCTCCGCCCAGCTGCCATGTGAACTTCCCTGTAGTCGAGTTTATACCAGTGTAGTTAGAACTGCCTCTGCAATGGCAAACTCCCTCCATAGTGGCAGACTGCCTCAGTGATGGCGGACGCCCCTCCCCCACAGAGCTGGACCGTCCCGGGTTCAGCTGTGCGTGCTGTGAAACTCTCGATCCAGAGAGTTTCCAATGGCTGTTTTTTTGTGGGGGTGGGACCAGCTGAGCCTGATAGCCTGGCTCCCTGCCTCAGAGCGTCTTTTTTAGTTGAATGATCGACTGTCTCCTAGGTGTTCCAGCCGCCTGTTGAAAAGGCGCTGGGATCTGTATGATTTCCCGTGCGGTGACCCACTGCGCCGGCTGAAACCGCGGGCGCTGGCGTTTTTTTGCCTGGGAAATCTCCTGGCCTGGCTGTCTGTTTCAGTCCCCTTTTTTAATCAAATGAATGGGCGGCTCTGCCTTCCCAGAGTTCCAATTGCCAGTTAAAACGGCACCCGGGCCCACGTATTTTGTATTGGGAACTGCTGCGCCGGGGCGCCGCTCCAAACAGCGGCGGCGAAAAAACCCGCGCAGGCGAAAACAGTCGAGCCGGCGAAAACAGCTGCGCCGGCCAAACCAGCCGCGCCGGCCAAACCAGGTCCGCTGGCGACCCGTGGGGCTCCTCCCCCTGGGAATCTCCTGGTCGGTGGGCAATAAAAATCCATCTGGGAATGTGGCGTCCACTCACCCTCCATGCTTTCACTGGGAGCTGCAATCCTCAGCTGCTCCTAATCGGCCATCTTGGATCGTATCTGTTATAGATCTTATAACAAGTTAGGGGTCAGAAACCCAGTCCAGGATTCTTTCATATTCCCCAAACTACAGAGAATATGTCCAGTAAAGCTTGGATAAAACAAAAATGGGCTGAAATACGAATCTATCTCACAGACAACAGAACTTAGCTCTTCCCAACCTGTTACAAAGAATATTTGCTATTTATTTTCTGCATATCATTTTCTCTTATGTTAAAGTAAGGAGCTTCATCAAAATTTCAGTTCTATGCAAATTTCTTCATTAGAATAATATTTATGCTATAATATTTTCTTTTTCTAATTAAATTGATTGTGCTAATATATGTTAAATAACTTTGCTTTTGCTACATATTTCTATTGTTCTCTATTTCTTATGGTTCCATTTTCTCATTATTGGCTTAAAATTCTCATGTGTTGGTCATTGTGAGGAAAGAGTATGATTACAGACCACAGTGAATCACAATTATGCTTGAATTCTAACTCTGCCATTTGCTAGGTGTGTGACCTTGGGCAGTTAAAAACACTTCTGCTAGCCAAAATTTCCTTGACAGAAATATGGTGTCACATCTGCTTACTTCATGAGTTACCAAGAAGTTCACAGTTGGCTCTGTTCAGACCTAGGGAAAGTTTTCTTTTTGCTTTTGGTCCTAAAGCTGTTCTTTGTTTCCTTAATTCCCTCCCTCCCTCCCTCTTTCCCTCCCTCTCTCCATCCCTCTCTCCCTTCCTCCCTTCCTCCTTTCTTCCCTTCCTCCCTTCCTTCCTTCCTTCCTTCCCTCCTTCCCTCCTTCCCTCCTTCTCCCTTCCTTTTGGTTGTAGCAAACAAAACTTCAAGTATCCTTTGGGGATGTAATTTCCCAGCCTGCCTTGGATTAGATTCAGGTTCCCCAGCAACCAATATATTTAATTACTCAAAAGTATAAGACTATTTTTTTTTGCTTTAAGGCCAATAACTTTATTGGGAAACCACAAATAAAATAGGCTGTGGAAACACAGAGAGTTTAAGAAATTATATTTTTTATAGTTGTCCCTTATTGAGAGATGCCAACTCTTTCGTTTTCTTGCTATCTGGAAATCTGTATTAGACTTCTACCAACTTTTATTTCGAAATATAATGTTCATCAGATTACACCTTTCCCCTCTATAATTCTACTCAAGGAATGAAATGGGCATTCTTACTCATCATACTAGAAGTATCCAGGTAAATCATTGGTCACTTCTGTCATCTAATGAGGAAATGGCTTTCTTTAGATTCTTAGTACAGTGTACCTCCAACCTTAACAGATTGATTTAAAGCATCCTGACTATTCTTTAGTATAAGCACTGAAGAAGACAGTATGTTGACTATGAGGGACCTGGCCTGGCTCATAGTATGCATCAGAAAATGCTAATTTTCTCTTTCCTCTTTTCTCTTTTTCAAAGAGTTATTTCAAGAAAGAAAGGACAGAAGAGGATGTTACAAATTCCATGTAAATGAAATTAGCCACTAATTCTATGAACTAGTTGATATCATAATTTGATTTTCTCACCTCTTTCAAATCTCTCAATATTAGTCCATTTTCGTGCTACCAATAAAGGCATACCTGAGACCAGGCAACTTAAAAAACAAAGAACTTTAATAGACTCTCAGTTCCAGATGGCTGAAGGGGACTCACAATCATGGTGGAAGGTGAAAGTCACATTTCGCATGGTGGCAGACAAGAGTAGAGAACTTGTGCAGGGAAACTCCCCTTTATAAAACCATTAGATCTCATGAAACTTACTCACTATTAGGAGAACAGCTCAGGAAAGATGTGCCCCCATGATTCAAACACCTCCCACTGAGTCCTTCCCACAACACGTGGGAATTATGGGAGCTACAATTGAAGATGAGATTTGGGTGGGGACACAGGCAAACTATTATCACTTTCTTACCTTTCTCTTGTGTGTTTTTGACTGTTCTGACTCAGGTTTTAGCTACCTCACACTTGGGATTTTCAGTCCTTTCACCTTCCTTTTATTTACACTTTTAATTCTTTTTGTTTTGCTATCTTTTCTGCTTCAGTTTCTCATTTAAAAACTTTAACTCTCTTGTTTCTATATTTATCCAAATGTCACTTTGCCTAATCAATTTTTTGGTTTGTCAATCCACAGTTTTGGTACATATACAGGCTCTCCACACTTTCTACCCTCTACTTCTCAATAAAGTAGTTCTTAAGTTTTATAAGCCAGAAACAACCAAATTGTTTCTGAACATCCAGTGATTGCTTTATCAGTGCTCTATCATAGATTTTTCCAACAACTGGTCCCAGGATGTTATGCCAAGTAGGTAGACAGAGAAAGTCCTAAACAGCATAGTTATACTTAAATCCCTAATTAAGAAAAAGGTAAATAGTTGTGTATATTCAAAATCAATGACATGCAAATGACAAAGTTTGCATTTGAACACTTGTCTGCCTTCTGCTTTCAGGGAATGTCCAAATACCCAGACTTTTGCTAATTTAGAAAGACATTCTGCCTTTAAAAAACTTTAGACAGGAAAATTTTTGCCACAGCAATTACAAAAGTTGAAATGTAAGCCAAAATACTCAGGCCAATACCCATGCAAATTTATCATTTGCTACATGTATTGTTAGAATTTGGAGTAATTTCATCACTCATGACAGGTAAGTCTCAAATGGCACTGTTGTTAAAATTTTCATTTATGACTGTTAAATCAGCCAAATAATATAGTTAAAATTGAGTGAATCAGTACAATTATGAATAAAATGACTTTCATATTCTTAAAATAGTTTGGCATTTTAAATTCTAAATTTTTGCACTCACCTAGTAGCAGAGGTTACTGGCATTATAATATTTTCTCTTGTCCTTTGAGTTGTTGCTACTCTGAAAGTAACGTCATTCTTAAGTTTGTCATGTAGCTCTTGGTAAAATAATTAAGAAAATTATTCTTTAAATTAAGGATCCCATATAGCTTCAGCCTTACTAGATATTCATAATATTACCTTTTGTTTGATTCACTGAAGTGTGAAAAGTAAGTGCAAGTAGGAGAAAAAAGTAAAGTGAAAGTAAAATAAATAAAGTAAGAGAAAGTAAGTGAAAGTAAGAGAAAATGTTAAGGACCAATATACTGTGGTCCCTTGCAGAGAAGTTGGCACTTTAAATTAGAAACAGAAATCTGGCTCTCATTTTATATGTTCTTAGATACTTGAAAATGTAGGCTAGGACTACTGTAAGAGTCTTGACATTTTATAATTTTAATAGAAACCAATATTAAAAATGAAAGCATATCTGTGAAGTATCTGGGACTCTTCCCAGTCCAAAAAGTGACCTAAGGACTATTGGTAAAGAGAGAGCAATAAAAGGTTCTGTGGAGTCTACAATCGTTATGGATTTTCTGTTCTTTCCCATGTCAATTTTCTCTCTATTGTACCATTTATTGTTATTCAATGTTTTCATCTCCCATTAGAATTTTGTCCTATAGATAAGAACAAGATTTTTATAAAGAAAAAATTAAGCTATTCCAGGTCAAACTAGGGAATTTTTTTCCTTAATTTTTCTTTATTTTTGTTTAATTTTATTTATTTTTTAATTTTTTAATTTTTATTTTTTAATTTGTATTTTTTTTGAGATGGAGTTTTGCTCTTGTTACCCAGGCTGGAGTGCAACGGCATGATCTCGGCTTACCGCAACCTCCGCCTCCTGGGTTCAAGCAATTCTCCTGCCTCAGCCTCCCGAGTAGCTGGGACACAGGCACGTGTCACCATGCCCAGCTAATTTTTGTATTTTTAGTAGAGACGGGGTTTCACCATGTTGACCAGGATGGTCTCGATCTCTTGACCTTGTGATCCACCCGCCTCGGCCTCCCAAAGTACTGGGATTGCAGGCGTGAGCCACCGTGCCCGGCCTAAGTTCATGGGTACATGTGCAAGATATGCAGGTTTGTTACATAGACAAATGTGTGTCATGGGGTTTATTGTAGAGATTATTTCATTACCCAGGTATTAAGCCTAGTATTCATTTGTTATTTTTCCTGAATCTCTCCCTCCTCCTTACCTCTACCCTTTGATAGACCTTAATCCATGTTATTTCCCTCTATGTGTTCGTGTGTTCTTATAATTTAGCCACATTTATATGTGAAAACATGCTGTATTTGGTTTTCTATTCCTGTGTTTGTTTGCTAAGGATAATGGCCTCCAGCTTCACCCCTGTCCCTGTAAAAGACACGATCTCATTCTTTTTATGGCTGCATAGTATTCAATGGTGTATAAGTACCACATTTTTTTAAATATCCAGTCTATCATTGGTGGGCATTTAGGTTGATTCCATGTCTTTGCTCTTGTGAATAGTGCTGCAATGAACATATAGATGCATGTGCCTTTATAAGAGAAAGCTTTATATTCCTTTGGATATATATATAGTAATGGGATTGTTGGGTCAAATGGTATTTCCATCTTTAGGTCTTTGAGAAATCATCACACTGTCTTCTACAATGGTTGAACTAATTTACACTTCCATCAACAGAGTATGAGTGTTTCTTTTTCTCCATAACCTTACCAGCGTCTATTATTTCTTAACTTTTTATAATAGTAGACATTCTGACTGGTGTGAGACGGTATCTCATTGTGGTTTTAATTTGCATTTCTCTAATGATCAATGATGTTGAGCTGTTTTTCATCTGATTGTTGTCTGCATGTATGTCTTCTTTTGAGAGAAGTGTCTGTTCATGTATTTTGTCCACTTTTTAATGGGTTGGTTTGTTTATTTCTTGGAAGTTTGTTTAAATTCCTTATAGATTTTGGGTATTAGACCATTGTCAGATGCTAGTTTGCAAAAATTTTCTCCTATTCTGTAGGTTGTCTGTTTAATCTGTCGACAGTTTTGCTGTGCAAATGCTCCTTAGTTTAATTAGATCCCATTTGTCAATTTTTGCTTTTGTTGCAATTGCTTTTGGTGTCTTTGTCATGAAATCTGACTGTGCCTAAGTCCAGAATGGTATTGCGTAGATTGTCTTCCAGAATTTTTTAGTTTTGAGCTTTACATTTAAGTCTTTAATTCATCTTGAGGTAATTTTTGTATATGGTATAAGGAAGGGATCCAGTTTCCCTCCTCTGCATATGGCTAACCTGTTATCCCAGCGCCATTTATTTAATAGGGAATTCTTTCCCCAATGCTTGTTTTTGTCAAGTTTGTCAAAGATCAGATAATTGTATATATGCAGTCTTATTTCCTGGTTTTCTGTCCTTTTCTATTGGTTTATGTGTCTGTTCTTTTACCAGTAACCTGCTGTTTTAGTTACTGTATCCCTGTAGTATATTTTGAAGTCAGGTAGTGTAATGTCTCCAGCTGTGCTCTTTTGGCTTAGGATTACCTTAGTTTTTCAGGCTCTTTTTTGGTTCCATATGAATGTTTAAAGAGTTTTCTCTAGTTCTGTAATGAATATCATTGGTAGTTTAATGGGAATGGTATTGCATATACAAATTGCTTTGGGAAGTATGGCCATTTTCATGATGTTAATTCTTCCTATCCATGAGCATGAAAAGTTTTTCCATTTGTTTGAGTCATCTCTGATTTCTTTGAACACTGGTTTGAGGTTCTCCTTGTAGAGATCTTTCATCTCCTTAGTATTCCTAGATATTTTATTCTTTCTGTGGCAATTGTGAATGGGAGTTCATTTGTGATTTGGCTCTCTGCTTGCCTGTTGTTGGTGTGTAGGAAGTCTAGTGATGTTCGCATGTTAATTTTTATCCTGAGACTGCTGAACTTGCTTCTCAGTTTAAGAAGCTCTTGGGCTGAAATGATGGGGTTTTCTAGATATAGCATCATATCATCTGCTGACAGAAATAGTTTGACTTACTTTCTTCCTATTTGAATGTCCATTATTTCTTTCTCTTTCCTGATTTTCCTGGCCAGAACTTTCAATATTCTGTTGAAAAGAAGTGATGAGAGAGCATCCTTGTTTTCTGCCTGTTTTTGAGAGGGAATGCTTCCAGCTTTTGCCCATTCACTATGATGTTGACTGGGTTTGTTATATATGGCTCTTACTTTGAGGAATGTTTCTTTAATACCTAGTTTAATGAGAGTTTTTAATGTGAAGGGATATTGAATTTTATCTAAATCCTTTTCTCTATCGAGATAATCATGTATTTTTTGTCTTTAGTTCTGTTTATATGATGAATCACATTTATAGAGTTGCATATGTTGAGCCAGCCTTGCACCCCAGGGAGGAAGACTACTTGATCATAGTGGATATGCTTTTTGATGTGCTGCTGGATTCAGTTCGCCAGTATTTTGTTGAAGAGTTTTACATCACTGTTTATCAAGGGTATTGGCCTAAAGTTTTCTTATTTTTGTTGTATTACTGCCAGATTTTGATATCAGGATGATGCTGGCCTCATAGAATAAGTTAGAATAAGTTCTTTCCAATTTTTTGGAAAGTTTTAGTAGGAATGGTAATCAGTTATTCTTTGTGTATCAGGTAGAATTCAGCTGTGAATCCATCTGATCCTGGGTATATCATGGTTGGTAGGCTATTTATCACTGCCTCAATTTTAAAACTCATTATTGATCTGCTCAGGAATTGAATTTATTTCTTGTTCAGCCTTGGGAGGGTGCATGTGTCCAGGAATTTATCTGTTTCTTCTAGATCTTCTAGTTTATGTGCATAGAAGTGTTTATGATATTCTCTCATGGTTGTTTGTATTTCTGTGGGGTGAGTGGAAATATCCCCCTTATCATTTCTGTTTGAATCTTCTCTTTTCTTTTTTATTAGTCTAGCTAATGGTGTATCTATTAATTTTTTAAAAAAACCAGCTCCTAGATTCATTGATTTTTTCCATAGGTTTTCATGTCTCTCTCAGTTCAGCTATGATTTTGGTTATTTCTTGTCTTTTGCTAGCTTTGGGATTTGTTGCTCTTGGTTCTCTAGTACTTTCAGTTGTTATGTTAGGTTGTTGACTTGAGTTCTTTCTAACTTTTTGATGTGGGCATTTAGTGCTATAAATTTCCCTCTTAACACTGAGCTAGCTGTGTCCCAGAGATTCTGGTAGGTTGTATCTCATTAGTTTCAAAGAACTTCTTGCTTTCTGTGTTAATTTCATTATTCACCCAAAAGTCATTCAGGAGCAGGTTATTCAATTTCCATGTAATTGTATGGTTTTGAGTGAATTTCTTAGTCTTGAGTTCTAATATGATTATGCGTGGTCCAAAAGACTGTTATAATCTCCATTATTTTGCATTTGCTAAGGAGTGTTTTACCTCCAACTATGTAATAGATTTTAGAGTAGGTGGCATGTGGTCATGAGAAGAATTTATATTCTGTTGGTTTGGTCTGGAGAGTTCTATAGATCTCTATCAGTTCTACTTGTTCCAGAGGTGAGTTTATTTCCTGAATATCTTTGTTAATTTTGTCTTGATGATCTAATATTGTCAACACGGTGTTAAAAATCTTTTGCTATTATGGTGTATGAGTCTAAGGTCTTTTTGAAGGTCTCTGAAAACTTGCTTTATTATTCTGGGTACTCCTATGTTTTCTGCACATATGTTTAGGATAGTTAGCTCTTCTCGTTGAATTTTACCCTTTACCATTAGGTAATGCCCTTCTTTGTCTTTTTTGATCTTTGTTGGTTTCAAGTCTGTTTTATTAGAAACTAGTTTTGCAACCCTTGCTTTTTTTTTTTTTTTTCCATTTTCTTGGTAGATTTTCTTCCATCTTGTATTTTGAGCCTATGTGTGTCATTGCATGTGAGATGGGTCTCTTGAAGATAGCATACTAATGAGACTTGGTTCTTTTTCCAGTTTTCCACTCTGTGTCATTTAATTAGCAGCATTTAGCCCATTAAATTTAAGGTTTATATTAATATGTGTGATTTAATCTTGTCATCATTATATAAGTTAGTTATTTGGCAGAATTTTATGTGGCTGCTTTGTAGTGTCACTGGTCTGTGTACTTGAGTTTGTTTTTGTAGTGACTGGTAATGGTCTTTTCTTTCCATATTTAGTGCTTCCTTCAGGATCTCTTGTAAGGCAGGTCCGGTGAACAAATTTCCTCACCATTTGCTTATCTGAAAAGGAACTTATCTGTCCTTCACTTATTAATCTTAGTTTGGCCAGATATGAAATTCTGGGCTGGAGTTCTTTATTTTAAAGAATGTTAAATATTGGCCCCCAATCTCTTCTGGCTACTTGGGATCTGCTGAGATTTCCACTGTTAGTCTGATGTGCTTCCCCTTATAGGTGACGTGGCCTTTCTCTCTAGCTGCCCTTAACATTTTTTTGTCATTTCAACCTTGTAGAATCTGGTGATTATATGTCTTGGGGGCAATCTTCCCATGGAGTGTTTTACCAGGGTTCTCTGCATATCCTGAATTTGAATGTTGGCCTGTCTAGCTAGGTTAGGGAAGTTCTCTTAGATGATATCCTGAAAAATATATTTTCCAAATTGGTTCCATTTTCCCCGTCTCTTTCAGTTACACCAATCATTCATAGATTTGGTCTCTTTACATAATCCCAGTTTCTCAGAGGTTTTGTTCGTTCTTTTTCATTCTTTGTTCTCTATTTGATCTGCCTGTCTTATTTCAGAAAGACAGTTTTCAAGCTCTGAGGTCCATTCCTCCATTTTGTCTATTCTGCTGTTAATACTTGTGATTACATTAGTACATTCTTGTATTGCATTTTTCAGCCTTATCAGTTTGGTCACATTCTTTTCTATACTGGCTATTTTGTCTGTCAGCTCCTGTTATGTTTTATCATTGTTTTTAGTCTTTTTTTCATTGGGTTATGGCATTCTCCTTTAGCTCAGTGATGTTCATTTTTATCCACATTCTGAATTCTACTTTTGTCATTTCAGCCATCTCAGCCTCAGCCAGGTTTCAGACCTTTGTTGGAGAGGTGATACAGTCATTTGGAGAAAGTAGAGCACTCTGACTTTTTGAGTTCTCAGCATTCTTGTATTGATTCTTCCTCATCTATGTGGACTTGTCTACCATCAATCTTTGAGGTCATTGATCTTTGTTTTTTTTTTTTTTTTCTTTTTCCTTTTAACAGTCTGGCCCCTTTTCCATAGGGCTGCTGTGGTTTGCTGGGTATCTGCTCCAGTCCCTAGCTGCCTCAGATTTTTCAATACCTGGAGGTGTCATAAGTGAAGGCTATGAAACAGCAAAGATGGTAGCCTTCCTTTTCCTCTGGGACCTCCATCCAAGGGGGTTAATGGACATATTTCTGACCCAAACTCACCTGAAGGAGGTGGCTGGAGACCCCAGCTGAGAGGTCTCACCCAGTCAGGAGGAATGGGATCAGGGACTCGCTTAAAGGAACAATCTAGCCACACTTTTGTAAAGCTGTGCTGTCCTGGGGTACTGCTTCTGCTCCTGGTCAGCTTGGATTCCCCAAAGCCTGGAGGCTGGAGCAGCTAAGTCACCAAAACAATGAAAAAGGCAGCCTACCCCTCCCTCTAGGAGCTTTTTCCCAGGAACTTTTCAAATCTTTGTTGGCCAGAGCACATTGGTGGGAGTTGCTGGAGGCCCCTGTTGGAGGTCCTGCCCAGTGAGGAGGAATGGATTGGAGACCTGCTGAAGGAAGCAGTCTGGCCATGCTTCCATAGAGCAGCTGTGCCATGCTGTGGTACTGCATCTTCCCTGGTTAGCTTGGGCTTTTAAAGGCAACAGGCTGGAACGTCTGAGTCACCCAAACAGCAAAGCTGGTGACTTGGCTCTTCCTCTGGGAACTCCATTCCAGGGAGAAATCAAATCTCTGTCAGGCTGGAGAACACAGGCAGGAGTGGCTGGAGGCCCTAGCTGGGAGGTCCCACCGAGTGAGGAGGAATGAATTGGGGACTCATTTAAAGAAATAGTCTGGCCACATTTTAGTAGAGTAGCTGTGCTATGTTGGTGGATTCCTTCTTCCCCTGGTTAGTTTGGACTCTCCACAGCCCACAGGCTGAATCACCCAAACAGTAAAGATGGTGGCCCACTCCTTCCCCTGGGTACTCTGTGCAGTCCCTGGTAGGTGAAACACTGTTGCCAGTGGCTGGCTGAAATTCCAAGCCAGTGGGTCTTATCCTGTGACATGTTGTGGAAGTGGGGCCCTCAGACTGTCACTGCTTGGCCCCTTGGGTGCAGCCCCCTTCCTTGGTTTTGTACAGAGGTCCAAACTCCCACCTTGCCTGAGTTGCAGTCACCTTTACTGGGATGACTGCGTGCATAAACTTCCTGGGTCTCCGATTGTGCCTGAACACCTGCTTTGCCAAGAGTCCACACAGCTCTGTGTATCAGGGGATCTCCTGACCCCAGGGTGGCAGGGTTACAAGGATCTGTGGGAGGAACATGGTCTCCTGAGGTCACACATTCACTCACTGCTTCTCTGGGCAGGGGGAGGTTCCCTTGACTCCATGTCACTTCTGGGTGCATCATCGCCATGATCTCCTTTTCTCCATTCTCTGTGGGTCAAGCTGTTTCCCAGATCAGTCCGAATGTGAGTGCCTGGATGTGTCAGTTAAGGAGCTGTATTACCTGCTTCTTTCATTCCTCTTCATGAGCTCCACATACCATAGCTGCTTCTGGTTGGTCAGTTTGGCCCCCTGTCTCCATAATTTTTCTTTGAAAGTAAAACTAAGGTATTTTTCACAGCACATGGTCACTGATACAGGCATACCTCGGAGATATTGCAGGTTTATTTCCAGACCACTGCAATAAAGCAAATGTAGCAAGAAAGTGAGTCACATAATTTTTTTGATTTTTCAGTGCATATAAAAGTAACATTTACAGTATTTTGTTGTCTATTAAGTATGGAATAGCGTTAAGTCTAAAACATGTATGTATCTTAATTTAAAAACTACTTTATGAATAAAAATTCTTACAATTGTCTGAGCCTTTAGTAAGTCATAATCTTTTTGCTGGTGGAGGGTCTTGCCTCAGTGTTGGTGGCTGCTGACTGATCAGGCTGGTGGTTACTAAAGGCTAGATAGCTGTGACAATTCTTTAAAATAAGGCAACAATAAGGTATGCAGCATGAAGTGACTCTTTCAGGAAAAGTTTCTCTGTAGCATGAAATGGTGTTTGATAGCGTTTGACCCATAGTAGAATATCTTTCAAAATGAGTCAGTCGTCTCAAACCCTGCTGTTGCGTTATCAACTAAGTTTATGTGATATTCTCATTCCTTTGTTGTCATTTTAGCAATGTTCACAGTATCTTTACCAGGAATAGATTTCATCTCAAGTAGCCACTTTCCTTGTTCATCTGTAGGAAGGAACTCCTCCTCCATTGAAGTTTTATCATGAAATTGTAGTCATTCAGCCACATTTTCAGACTCAACTTCTAATTTTAGTTAGAAGTGAAAATAGTGCTATTTTCACGATATCTGCAATTACTTCCTCTACTAAATTCTTGAACCACTCAAAGTCATCCATGAGAGTTGGAACCAACTTGTTCCAAACTCCTGTTAATGTTGATATTTTGACTTCATATGGTGAATCGCAAATGTTCATGATGGCACCTGGAATGGTGAATCTCTTCCAGAACATTATCAATTTACTGTTTCCAGAACCATTAGCGGAATCACTACTTATGGCAACTATAGCCTTATAAAATGTATTTAAAAAAATAAGACTTGAGGCCTGGTGCAGGTGGCTCACGCCTGTAATCCCAGCACTTTGGGAGGCCGAGGCGGGCGGATCACGAGGTCAAGAGATCGAGACCACCCTGGTCAACATGGTGAAACCCCGTCTCTACTAAAAATACAAAAAAATCAGCTGGGCGTGGTGGCACGTGCCTGTAGTCCCAGCTACTTGGGAGGCTGAGGCAGAAGAATTGCTTGAACCCGGGCGGCGGAGGTTGCAGTAAGCCGAGGTCGCGCCACTGCACTCCAGCCTGGAGCCTGGTGATGGAGTGAGACTCTGTCTCAAAAAAAAATAAATAAATAAAATAAGACTTGAAAGTCACAATTATTTCTTGAGCCATGAGCTGCAGAATAGATGATGTGTTAACAGGTATGAAAACATTAATCTCCTTGTACATCTTCAGAGCTTTTGACTGACTAGGTTCATTGTCAATAAGCAGTAATATTTTGAAAGGATTCTTTTTTTCTGAGTAGTGAGTTTAAATGGTGAACTTAAAATATTCAGTAAACAGATGTGCTATCATCCAGACTTTGTTGTTCCTTTCCTAGAGTATAGCCAGTGTACATTTAGCATAAATTCTTAATGGCTTTAGCATATTTGTAATGGCAAATGAGCATATGCTTCAACTTAAAGTCACCAATTGCATTAATTCCTAACGAGAGTCACCCTGTCGTTTGAGTCTTTGAAGCCAGACATCGACTTCTTCTCTCTAGCTATGAAAGCCCTAAGTGGCATCTTTTCCTAATAGAAGGATACCTGAAAAACATTGAACATGAAAAAACTTGTTTAGTGTCACCACCTTCATTGATTACCTTAGCTAGATCTTTGAATAACTTGCTGCAGCATCTATATCAGCACTTGCTGTTTCATCTTGCAACTTTATGTTATGAAGATGATTTACTTCCTTAAACCTCATGAACCAACCTCTGCCAGTTTCAAACATTTCTTCTGCAGCTTCCTCACCTCTGTTAGCCTTTTCTTCTGCAGCTTCCTCACCTCTGTTAGCCTTGATAGAGTCAAAGACAGTTAAGGCCCTGGTCTGGATTCTGTTTTGGATTAAGGGAATGTTGTGGCTAGTTTGATTCTGTATCCAGACCACCAACTTTCTCCATGTCAGCAATATGACTGTTTCGCTTTCTTATCATTCATGTGTTTACTGGAGTAGCACTTTTCATTTACTTCAAGAACATTTTCTTTGTATTCAAAACTTGACTGGCATAAGAGGCTTAGCCTTTTACCAGTCTTGGCTTTCAATATGTCTTCCTCACTAAGACTAATCATTGCTAGCTTTTGATTTAAAGATGGAGACATGTGACTTTTCTTTTCACTTGAACAATTAAAGACCATTAAAGGGTTATTAATTGGTTTAATTTCAATATTGTTCTGTCTTAGGGAATAGGGAAGCCCATGGAGAGGGAGAGAGATGGAGGACTGGTCAGAGAAGAAATTAGTTAGAACACACACAACATTATTGATTCAGTTTATCATCTTGTAGAGGTGTGGTTCGTGGCTCCCTCAAAACAATTACAACAGTAACATCAAAACAGTTACAACAGTAACATCTGTTATCACTGATAACAGATCACCATAACAAGAAGAAAAATAAAAAAAGTTTTGAAATATTGTGAGAATTAAGAAAATGTGACACAGAGCCACAAAATGAGCACATGCTGTTGAAAAAATGGCACTGATAGACTTGCTGGACATAAGAGTTGCTGTATACCTTCAATTCGTAAAAAAATGCAATATTTGCAAAATGCAGTAAGATAATTTATGCCTATAAGATGCAAAAGGGTCAGGACCACAATTAAATGCTGAGATTAGTATTTGTGACATTCTCCCTATGGCTTGTAATGTATATTTAACGAGGTAATATACACTCATCCAGAACATAGAATATTTTCAACTTCTTGGAGTAATGAGCCCTTTCCTTAACAATACTATCTTCAAATATTCATGTCATCTAAATCCAATATTTTATGACATGGCATTTACTCTAGCCATATTCTTCAAGTATATTTTTATTTTAACCATATTTTCTGAAAAAAATTCTCACATTCTTAAATGAAGATATCTAAATTTTTTATCCTTAAATGAAAATGAGCTCATTATTCATTGTGGATGCCTTTCTAGGAATATACTTTCCTGAGTTTCTTTTTTCCCTGAGGTTTGGATTTCTGAGCTTCCAAAGACAAGGATACATGTTTTAGTAAACAGGCAAAGCTATGTATTTTTAAAATATTGTTCTTTATTAGGTTATTTTCTTCTAGGAACAATTATGTGATTCACATTTAATTAGTGATTTTTTTAGTAAGTAGATTTTCTGTGAAAACTTACCTATCACCCTTCTGCCATCTCATTGAACTGAGTATCATGTTTTGGCGGTGGCGGGAAATTTGTGATTTTTCTGTCTGAGAAAGCTTAATGTTAACTGAAAATTGAGAGATTTTAGAGTGTGTCTCTTTTTTATTACCTAAAACTGTATTCCCTAAGACCTTATCATGACTGATGTCTGGGAAAAACCATTTGGTTCTATAATGATTAATTCCTTTTTAAGGCTATTAATAACTCAGAAACTAATACAATTTTAGATTCATATAAAACTTGTAATAGAAAATGTGAAAGTATGACACCAACAGTAAAGCTCTTGTGATCCGATTTTAGACCATGAATCATAAAGTTAGGATACACCGAACAAAAAAAAAAAAGAAAGAGAAAGTAAAAAGTTTAATCATGAGAACTTTCTAGTCACAAAGACTAGCAAAATGAATTTGTTCATGGATCACTTCCTGGCAGTGCTGTCCAAATTAAAACTGTAAACCTTTTGAAGTCGAACTTTTTTTTAAAGTGGTTAGTTTGAAGTTTTGGCAGTTGGTATGAAAATTCCCAGTCTACATGTGAATACTTGATGGATAATGACTATATATACTACAAGAACAGACATAAAGTATGACTCCATCTAAATCTGTCATTTTTTATCATAATTAGTATAGTTCTACATTGTTTGAGTTATATGATATCATTTGGTTTTAAAGGAAACAAAATACTTCATCAGAAGAAAAATGTGTAAATGTCGAGTCAGCAGAGCCTGAAAGCAAATTTCCTGTGCCTTAACTTCAAGATAATCTTGCAGAGACACGTGTTTTAGAAACTTCTGAAGCTAAAATAACAAAGGCAAATGTCACATTGTTTTATGCAATTGAAATAAAAATGAAGAGCCCTTGTTATAAACATTGCAGCAAAAAAAAAAAAGATATCATGGTAAGATGCATCTGTTTCATTACTATCTCTAGTATACTAGCTACGTTTGGAGCATACAACATTTAGCATCAAAGAAGGAGTTGGAAACCACAGGAATTTGGCTTTTTAGAACTTCTTTGCTGTGCTTTTCATTTTCCAAAAAAGAAACAATGTGTTTCCGAGGAATTCTTAACTCTTTTGGATGGTATTTGGTATGGATCCTCAAGAATGTTATCACTACCCCTTGGTAAATAAGTATCTCTTTTAAAGCAAAGGGCAAACTTCTGCAATCACGTAATCATACACTTTTCTGTCAATACTGATTTTGGTGTGAGTGTGGGGAGGGCTGAGAGTGGTTGTGTTCTTTTGGATTCTCCCACACTTGGGGAATTTTTCTTTAGGCAACTTTGGATGGATCCGTGCTGGGCCTTTGAGGACTGAGCTCAGAAGAGGAGTTTGAAAAGCAATCTTTCTTCATCACCAAATGAAAATGCAAAGAGATATATTTGTGGAACAAAATGTAATTAACCAAAGTGGAATTGGGCCAAGTAAGCAGCATTGACAGGCTAAATGTGTCCCCAGTTCTTGGAGCCTTCCAAAGATGGGTTCATTCTTGACTGCGTGAAGAAAAGGTAATACATCTACAAGAGTCTAAAATGGGTAAATGGAAGACTTGAAAGGAGAAAAACAGCTCAATTCTCTTACAAATTAAAGATGACGACTAAGCCTAGC
>PVKV010035523.1:0-16530 GCA_004027835.1 Alouatta palliata
TGCTGAGCTGTGAGTTCCGTTGCTCATTCAGAGTTGCTGGGCAGGTACTTTTAAGTCTGGTGCAGCGTAACTCATAAACCCGTTTTTTTCCCCAGGTGCTCTGTACCGGGGAGTTAGGGCTTTATTTATGAGTTTCCCTTAGGCTGCTGCCTTTTTCTCAGGGCTGCCTTACCCAGCGATGAGGCAGCCTACTCAGCGCCTGCAGAGGCTTTGCTGAGCTGGTGTGGGCTCCACCCAGCTGCCGTGTGAACTTCCCTGCAGTCCAGTTTATATCGGTGTAGTTAGAACTGCCTCTGCAATGGCAAACTACCTCCGTAGTGGCAGACTGCCTCAGTAATGGCGGACACCCCTCCCCCACAGAGCTGGACCGTCCCGGGTTCAGCTGTGCTTGCTGTGAAACTCTCGATCCAGAGAGTTTCCAATGGCTGTTCTTTTGTGGGGGTGGGACCAGCTGAGCCTGATCACCTGGCTCCCTGCCTCAGAGCGTTTTTTTTTTTTTAAGTTGAATGGTCACTGTCTCCCAGGTGTTCCAGCCGCCTGTTGACAAGGCACCGGGATCTGTATGATTTCCCCTGCGGTGACCCACTGCGCCGGCTGAAACCGCGGGCGCTGGCGCCCGCTGGCGTTTTTTTGCCTGGGAAATCTCCTGACCTGGCTGGCTGTTTCAGTCCCCTTTTTTAATCAAATGAATGGGCGGCTCTGCCTTCCCGGAGCTCCAATTGCCAGCTAAAACGGCACCCCGACCCACGTCTTTTGTATCGGGAACCGCTGCGCCGGGGCGCTGCTCCAAACAGCGGTGGCGAAAACGGCAGCGCAGGCGAAAACAGAGGAGCCGGCGAAAACAGCTGCGCCGGCCAAACCAGGTGCGCTGGCGACCCGTGGGGCTCCTCCCCCTGGGAATCTCCTGGTCTGTGGGCAATAAAAATCCGTCTGGGAATGTGGCGTCCACTCACCCTCCACGCTTTCACTGGGAGCTGCAATCCTCAGCTGCTCCTATTCGGCCATCTTGGATCGAGCTCCGAGTTAGGTTTTTCTTAACCAGTCTTTACCAGTTTTTCCCCTTAATCTTCGGTTTATTTCTTTAAAAATATTTGGGAAGAACAATGAGCTCTGAAGGTTCCATTAATATTATCTTATTAAAGATATTTATTTTAGATAAAAAGCTGGAGATTCATGTTTATTAATTAGTGAGATAAAGTTAATTGGAGAATTCTTTCATATTTCTGAAAAGAAGCACTAAGACCATATGACCATAGGGTGGTGTTACCTCCCATAGGATAGTGTTACCTCCAGGTGGCAGCGACCCTCAAGGGTCAGTGTGGCAACCAGAGGCAGCCATCTCAGCAAGTGCTGGCACTTGGTGGGGCCATGTAAGATGATAGAGCCTGGGATTCCAGAGGGAGGACATACAGGATAATAAGGGGGAGACATATTTATATTTTTAAAGATTAGAACTATGGAGCAAAGAGCTACCTTTAGGGCAGCAGTCATCTATGTGATACATTTATATTATTGCCAATATATAATATAGATAATGTGTGCTATGCAATGCTATATATATTATATTAGGTTGAACTATATGAATCTGCTGCTTTTTGACCACTTTTATTACAAATACTTCAGTTTCGTGTGTTTCTATTTAGTATAAAGTTATACATATACATGTACACACACACCCTCCTCCAGGTTCATAACATTCTCAAAAAGAGATTGGCTTGTAGTTCAAGATAAAGATACCAGTTCATAATTAGCTCTCTCTAAGTTAAGGAGAACTTATTTTATATCCCCTTTGGCCCACATAAGAATCCGGAGTTAGGCAGGATGGGAGAGTTGTAGCTCTGTCCTCTGCCTTGGCTGGAGGCTGGACCAACTTGCCACACCCTCTGCCCTGAGTAGATTGCTGCAAGCCTTTGTCCTACCTTGGGGGAACACGATCTCCCTGTTGTGTATAGATGCTCCTAGACTTAGGATGAGGTTTTGTTTCGATAAAGCCATCATTAGTTTAAATATAAGAAGTTGAAACTGTATTTTTGACTTAGTATGTTTTCAACTTACAATGGGTTTATCAGGATATAATGTCATCCTAAGTCAAGGAGTGCACTGAATGCTTATCACTTTCACACCATCTCAAAGTTGAACAATCTCTTAAGTTTGGGTTTGTCTGTTTTGTGTATATTTCTATATATTTGTATGTTTATGTGTATGTGTGTGTGTATATATATATATATATTTTTTTTTTTTTTTTCATTTCTCCGCATTTCCCCCTTCCCTAACCTATTTTCTAAAAGCATTTTAGGCATAGTTCCTCTTATTAGTGCAGATTTAAAGGCCTAGCCTAGGCCAGTTTTTGTTGGTGATTCCTTAAAATATGGCATCTGGGGAATTAGCCACATCTCTCATCAGTTGGAGTGGCTGGAATGGCTGGAACCTTTACATGAAATGGGAATAGTAGAATATCACATTATGACAAACTTAGTAATTTTGAGGACTGAAGTTGTGGAAACGCGTTGTTTGTGGTTACCAGAGCATAGTCTGTGGATTCACCTCTTTCTCCAGATGAAGAGTTCCTGGAGACTGCAAGGGGTGAGTCAAGCCTCCGAGTGGTGCTGCTGCCACACATGGTGCAACAGGGACAGCTGCTGCTTCCCCACTGAGCGTGCCCCTCACACCTCCCTTGGTGACAGCAGTCCAGCCTCTGGTGGTTGCTGTGACTTAGGACGTCCACTTTTATGTGATTCTGTGGCAAGGCATTTTTAGTCATTTTGTCATAATAATTTATTTTGTCCAAGTGGGGGCATTTTATGCAATTGAAATCTGTTGACATTCTAGAAATGTGGTTCTTGAGTCTGATGTAGTTATCACCGTTTATCAAAATAGAGCCACATTTATTCAGTTAAAAGCCTGAGGTATAGTAAGGGGTGCAGTTTTTAAGATTCCTTACAGAACAACAGATGATTTTCTTCAGAGTTTGGGTATGAGCCTCACTGATATAAAAGGAGAACTGTTTGGATGTGTTTCTTATGTGTAAGTAACATCAGAGTTTCCTCTGGGATTTGCATGAAGACCATGACTAGCTTGTAAAGTGCTAGGTCTAGTGGAGTATATGCCACACTCAGGCTATACCTGTAATCATTTTCATTTTCAAGACTCTATTGTGACTGAAAAAGTGTATCGCTTAGTTGGGAGGAAAATGACTGATTGGTTTTCTACTATTGACTGTTAGAACATTTCATAACAACATAAATGCAGATGAGGCATAAATAATACTTAATACTAATTAGGTAACCTCATTTGCATCTACCTGCAGAAAATCTTTTCGAAAGTAGGCATCCTTCCTTAGAGAAGATAAACTTAGTCTTTGCCCCCTGAATTACTTTTGTAAGATTTTTAGGAAATATTTGTCTAACTTATTCTGCTTTAATTTTTTTCCTTCAGATCCACCTCTGTTGCATTTGTAGTGTTTTAATCAGCAGATTCTTATTTCTATTCCCAGTAGGTTACTTTAAAAGTTTTTTGGCCAAGCACCTTGGTTCACACTTGTAATCCTAGCACTATGGGAGGCTGAAGCATGTGGATTGCTTGAGCCCAGGAGTATTTGAGAACAGCCTGGGCCACATGGCAAAATCCCTCTACAGAAAAATACAAAAATTAGCTGGGTGTGGCAGTGTGCGCCTGTAGTCTCAGCTACTCAAGAGGCTGAGGTGGGAGGATCACCTGAGCCTGGGAGGTCGAAGCTGCAGTGAGCTGAGATCAAGCCACTGCACTCCAGCCTGGGTGACTGACTGAGATCCTGTCTCCAAAAAAAAAAAAAGTTTTTTGACATGTAAAGTATGATTCAATTATGATTTCCTGGACCAGATTTTGTTTCTAAAGACACGCTAATTTAGATATTATATCCAGCAACTTGTTAAACACACTAGTATTTTATAATTTGTGACCTGCAGATTCCTTTGGACTTTCCATGTAGACAGTCATACCATCTGAGAATAATGACCGCTTTGCTTCTGGCATGACAACGCCTTTGCTTTTTATTTCCTTTTCTTGTCTTACTGCACTGTCAAGTACTTGAGTATAATGCTAACAGAAGTGGCATGAGCAGACTGTCCTAATTTTAGAGACAATGCTTCTCTTGTTTCACTATCCACATGGTGACTGCTATAAGTTTATTTTGTTTCAATAAATCCTTTTTTACCAGGTTTGATCAAGTTTTTTTCTGTTCCTGGTTTCTTGAGGGCATTTAGCATATATGGATATTGAGTGACGCTTATTTGTTCAGGCAACCACATGGTCCTCCTCCCTCTTCACGTGTTAATGTAGTGAAGTAGATTAATTTTCTAATGCTGAACTATCTTTGCATTTCTGGGCAAAAGTCAGATTTGGTCATAGTATATCACCATTTTGCCAGATTTTAGTTTGCTAATACTTTGTTTAGGAGTTTTGTTATCTATGTAGAAGTGCGATTAGTTTATCACTTTCATTTTTTGTTCTATTATCTGGTTTTGTAATTGTATTAATGTTATCCTCATAAAATTAATGAGTTTGGAGGAACTCTTTTTTCTTTTGCTTTGGATGAATACATATGATTAGAACAATCTGTTCTTTGAATGTTGGTAGACTGTCCGTAAAACCATCTGGGGCTGGTCGTTTTCTTGTGGGAAGTTTTTTCCCTCCCACTTTCAAAGCCAGGCTTGTTTCCTATTTTAAGTTTTATTTTAGAAATGTTTACAGACTGTGAAGGTGTTTTGAAGTGGTTGTGGAGACACAGATAGGAAGCTGCGGGGGCTGGGTAGTCAGTGGCATTCCTCCTTCAACCTCAGCCCTGGGCTCTGTCCTGGAAGAAAACAGGTGGCCAGGTCACACCTGGCTCTGTGCAGTGTGGGAGACAGGAGGCACCAGTCTCTTCAGGCCATTCCCTGTAATTAAGTCAGGGTAACCCTGGGGCTCCTGGAGGACCTTGGCAGTGTTTTCTTCTGACCCACGTGGGTGAGCCAGGCTCTGGATGCCAATCAGCCTGTGCTAGGCCCCCATGGAGGATAGGCCAGACTTCTCAGACCCATCGGATTTCCTGGCCCTTTGAGTGCACATGCTGTCCAAATTCAGACCTCATCCCCTGCTTGTCCTGTCCCTTTGCTCTTTCCTTTGGCATGGCTGTGTGTTCTCACAGCTCCAGTAGATATAACTAGCACCATAGTCTGTGGGCATGGGGTTCCTGGAAGTTGGGCCCTGCCATCTGGTGGTACTGGCACTCTGCATTGTGCAGAATCCTAACATGCCCAGACAACTTGGCTAGAAGCCAGTGTTGAAAAGACAGAGAGGGCCAAGTAGAGCTTATTTTTTATTTTTTTAATTTTTTTAAATTGCATTTTAGGTTTTGGGGTACATGTGAAGAACATTGAAGATTGTTGCATAGGTACACACATGGCAGTGTGATTTGCTGCCTTCCTCCCCATCACCTATATCTGGCATTTCTCCCCATGCTATCTCTCCCCAACTCCCCACCCCCCACTGTCCCTCCCCTATTTTCCCCCAACAGACCCCAGTGTGTGATGCTCCCCTCCCTGTGTCCATGTGTTCTCATTGTTCAACACTCACCTATGAGTGAGAACATGTGGTGTTTGATTTTCTGTTCTTGTGTCAGTTTGCTGAGAATGATGGTTTCCAGGTTCATCCATGTCCTACAAAGGACACGAACTCATCATTTTTGATGGCTGCATAGTATTCCATGGTATATATGTGCCACATTTTCCCTGTCCAGTCTATCATCGATGGGCATTTGGGTTGGTTCCAGGTCTTTGCTATTGTAAACTGTGCTGCAGTGAATATTCGTGTGCATGTGTCCTTATAGTAGAACGATTTATAATCCTTTAGATATATACCCAGTAAAGGGATTGCTGGGTCAAATGGAATTTCTATTTCTAGGTCCTTGAGGAGTTACCACACTGTCTTCCACAATGGTTGAACTAATTTACAGTCCCACCGACAGTGTAGAAGTGTTCCTATTTCTCCACATCCTCTCCAGCATCTGTTGTCTCCAGATTTTTTAATGATTGCCATCCTAACTGGCATGAGATGGTATCTCAATGTAGTTTTGATTTGCATTTCTCTAATGACCAGTGATGATGAGCATTTTTTCATATGTTTGTTGGCCTCATGTATGTCTTCTTTTGTAAAGTGTCTATTCATATCCTTTGCCCACTTTTGAATGGGCTTGTTTGTTTTTTTCTTGTAAATCTGTTTTAGTTCTTTGTAGATTCTGGATATCAGCCCTTTGTCAGATGGGTAGACTGCAAAAATTTTTTCCTATTCTGTTGGTTGCTGATTCCCTCTAATGACTGTTTCTTTTGCTGTGCAGAAGCTGTGGAGTTTGGTTAGGTCCCATTTGTCTATTTTGGCTTTTGTTGCCAATGCTTTTGGTGTTTTGGTCATGAAGTCCTTGCCTACGCCTGTGTCCTGAATGGTTTTGCCTAGATTTTCCTCTAGTGTTTTTATGGTGTTAGGTCTTATGTTTAAGTCTTTAATCCATCTGGAGTTAATTTTAGTGTAAGGTGTCAGGAAGGGGTCCAGTTTCTGCTTTCTGCACATGGCTAGCCAGTTTTCCCAACACCATTTATTAAACAGGGAATCCTTTCCCCATTGCTTCTTTTTGTCTGCTTTGTCAAAGATCAGATGGTTGTAGATGTGTTGTGTTGCCTCGGAGGCCTCCGTTCTGTTCCATTGGTCTATATCTCTGTTTTGGTACCAGTACCATGCTGTTTTGATTACTGTAGCCTTGTAGTATAGTTTGAAGTCCGGTAGTGTGATGCCGCCCACTTTGTTCTTTTTGCTTAGAATTGACTGGGCCATGCGGGCTCTCTTTTGGTTCCATATGAAGTTTAAGGTGGTTTTTTCCAGTTCTGTGAAGAAGATCATGGGTAACTTGATGGAGATAGCATTGAATCTGTAAATTACTTTGGGCAGTATGGCTATTTTCACGATATTGATTCTTACTAACCATGAACATAGAATGTTTCTCCATCTGTTTGTGTCCTCTATTATTTCATTGAGCAGTGGTTTGTAGTTCTCCTTGAAGAGGCCCTTTACGTTCATTGTTAGTTGTATTCCTAGCTATTTTATTCTCTTTGTAGCAATTGTGAATGGCAGTTCATTCTTGATTTGGCTCTCTTTAAGTCTGTTATTGGTGTATAGGAATGCTTGTGATTTTTGCACATTGATTTTATATCCTGAGACTTTGCTGAAGTTGCTTATCAGTTTCAGGAGATTTTGGGCTGAGACGATGGGGTCTTCTAGATATACAATCATGTCATCTGTAAATAGAGACAATTTGACTTCCTCCTTTCCTGTTTGAATTCCCTTTATTTCTTTTTCTTGCCTGGTTTCTCTGGCTAGAACTTCCAGTACTATATTGAATAGGAGTGGTGAGAGAGGGCATCCTTGTCTAGTGCCAGATTCAAAGGGAATGCTTCCAGTTTTTGCCCATTCAGTATGATATTGGCTGTTGGTTTGTCCTAAATAGCTTTTATTATTTTGACATTCCATCCATACCTAGTTTATTGAGGGTTTTTAGCATAAAGAGCTGTTGGATTTTGTCAAAGGCCTTCTCTGCATCAATTGACATAATCATGTGGTTTTTGTCTTTGGTTCTGTTTACGTGGTGAATTATGTTTATAGACTTGCCTACGTTGAACCAGCATTGCATCCCCGGGATGAATCCTACTTGGTCATGGGGATAAGCTTTTAGATGTGCTGTTACAATCGGTTTGCCAGTATTTTATTGAAGATTTTTGCATTTATATTCATCATGGATATTGGCCTGAAGTTTTCTTTTTTTGTTGAGTCTCTGCTGGGTTTTGGTATCAGGATGATATTGGTTCATAAAATGATTTGGGAAGGATTCCCTCTTTTTGGATTGTTTGGAATAGTTTCAGAAGGAATGGTACCAGCTCCTCTTTGTATGTCTGGTAGAATTCGACTGTGAACCCATCTGGACCTGGGCTTTTTTTTGGGTGGTAGGCTCTTAATTGCTGCCTCGACTTCAGACCTTGTTGTTGGTCTATTCAGTGTTTCGACTTCTTCCTGGTTTAGGCTTGGGAGGATGCAAGTGTCCAGGAATTTATCCATTTCTTCCAGGTTTACTAGTTGATGTGCATAGAGTTGTTTGTAATAATCTCTGATGATGGTTTGAATTTCTGTGGAATCTGTGGTGATATCCCCTTTAAGGTTTTTTATTGCATCTATTTGATTATTTTCTCTTTTTTATTAATCTGGCTAGTGGTCTGTCTATTTTGTTGATCTTTTCGAAAAACCAGCTCCTGGATTTATTGATTTTTTTGAAGGGTTTTTTTGTGTCTCTATCTCCTTCAGTTCTGCTCTGATCTTAGTTATTTCTTGTCTTCTGCTAGGTTTTGAGTTTTTTTGATCTTTCTCCTCTAGCTCTTTCAATTTTGACAATAGGGTGTCAATTATGTTCACATTTATTAAGATACTGCGTCACGTTTGATAGCTTTTCTTTAGTTGATGCCTGGTTGATGGGGATTTACAGTCTTACGTTGGGTTCGTTTGACTTAGATGGAATGTATTTTTTATTGACTCATTCACTATTTGCATCAATTTTATGACTACAGCGTGAACCATCCAGCTGTATTATTGGGGACTGTGCTTGTTCATCATGGGCACACTCAGTTCTCTGCTGAGTGAAGTAAGAGTCGTCATAGCAGGTAGGTGGACTTGCTGGGGCTGCAAAACATGGTTTTAAGGAATGGGCTGTCTTCAGTGTAGAAGTGTCAGGTAAATGGGAGGCTGCTGATTTGGAGCATGCCCCAAATTTATCTGTCAGTTTCTCTCAAAATCTAAAAACGCTGTCTTATTTTTCTGGACCTAAAACACATAGAAAGTACCATTAGAGAGGGAAAAAAGACAAAAAAAAAAAAAAAAAGTCAAAACATATAGAAACAACATCTAAATAAATACAGAAGATTTCATTATTCAGTTAATGACATAAATTTTTGTGTGTGTCTGGCTGGTGGAAAAAGTCACATCACTTCAGACTGGAGTTTGTCAGCCTCACCACTCTTGCCATTCTGGGGCAGATTATTCTTTATTGTAAGGGGCTATCCTGTGGGTTGCTGGATGTTCAGCAGTGTCCCTGGCCTCTGCCCACTCCCAATACCTCTTCCTCCCCATGCTCCCTTTCTTGGGGGACAGACAGCTACCACACTGCTCTTCCCTGTTATGGTAATGAATACCATGCATTGTACTTTTGCTCACATTTCAGCCACAGAAGATGGGGACACAGTAGCTTTCTAAGGTGCTGATTACTTGTAGGGGCCAGAAGGGACTATCCTTGGAGCTGACTTTATCTTTCTCAGAGAAGGGAAGTAAAATGCTGGAGACATTTGAAGAGTATCATCTTCGCATTCCAGGCACCTGTTGGCCTTGGCTGGCTGAGAGCCTGTGAGGATGGGTGGATTTCTGGGTGCCGGGACCTGTGGCCAGAGGGAATGAGCAGACTGACAGTGCAGCCCTTGACAGGTGCTGTGGTGAGGTAGTGGCTGTAAGACCTGGGACTTGGCAGTGTGCCAAGAGGCCTGGGCAGGGCCCATGGTGGAGCCACATGACAGACTGTGGATTCCCCCACAGCTCTTGGGATTGAGGTGTTGTGTAGTGGCAATCTGGAGGGCGGCCTCAGCCCAGCCCTGAGAGAAGACCAGTGTGAGGTAGCCCAGAAGCCCCAGGCATGAACATAGGCCTGGACAGGAAACAGGATGATGTGATGGGACTGGGGAGGGTTTGGAATTCCTGGAGGGTAAAATGCAAGGTGAGCGAAAGTGGGCGACGAGACTGGCAAGGCCATTTGAGGTTGGATCTGGGAGGACTTCCTGTAACATGCTGAGGATGCTCCTTAGCCGTGAAGGGGAGGGTGGCCCTAGAAGGGATCTGGGTAGGAAAACATGTTATTCTATAATGAGTTTTAGTGAGATATTCACATGCCACACAGTCCACACATGTGAAGTGCACAGTTCATGACCTGTGGTTCATTCAGAGTTGAGCAGCCATCACCACAAAAAGACCTGCTGTCACCCTCCCATTCCCCCAGTCCTCTCCAGCCCTGAGCTGTAGATTTCCCAATTTTGGACATTCCATGTAAAGGAGGGCATGTGTGACCTTTGTGCATGGCTTCTTTCCTGGAGCGGAGCATCTTCGGTGTTTGTCCATGCCGTGGCATGTGTCAGCACTTCAGTCCTTCTTATTTCCATGTAATCTTCCATCATGCGGATATAGCACACTTCATACACCCACCCATCCGTGGATGGGTATTCGTGTGTTTTCCACCTGTTGATTCTTATGTGTAATGCTGCTGGGGAGTGATGTTTCTAGGCCCTGGAGTAGGTGCTGATGACCTCACCCTGGGGCTGAGGGTAGGACAGATCTGAAGGGGATGAGATGGGGGAAGGAGCGTCAGAAAGTAGCTCAGTAGCCTCTGAGAATGTTTTCAGACTTCTTTAGGTGTCGAAACTTTTTCCCCAAAATCTCATGCAGAACCCAAGTGTGTAAAGCAGATGAAAATACCTGCCCGTAAAACTGGTGTGGAGGGCCTGGAGTCCCACCCCATTGCCTCCCCTTCCTGGATCTGGTGGACAGCTTTATGTTTGAAAATGGCCAGCAGTTGGCTGTATTGGTCAAAAAGGGTTTCTCTTGGTCAGGGTGGCTGGTCAGAGGAGGCCAGGAGCAGACGAGGATGAAATGGAGAGTTTCAGAGAACCAAAAGCATAAGAGCTGATGGCTAAGAGAGTGGAATATCAGTTTTGAACTTTCTGGAGGAGAGCAGTTCTGGGTGATGAGGGGTGGGACTGGAGTGAGGAGGCCTGAGAACTGAAGGAGCTGATAGGGCCTTGGTTAGAAATAGTGTCACCCGGGGTGACAGCGAAGCCTGGGCCAGAGATTCAGTGACAAGGGGATCTGTGGAGGCCAGCGAAGGGGTTGAAGGGGATGTGGCCCCAGCTGATGAACTCCAAAAGGAGCTTCCTGGGATGGGAGAGGGATATGACCTAGACAGCAAGGAAGGACGGAAGCAGGAGGGGGCAGGCCTTGTTGTAGGTGGAGGGCACGGGAGAGTGGGAGCCCCTCAATGGGGACTTCAGGGAAGCAGTGTCCCTGTGGGAGAGGCAGCCTAGGGTGAAGCACAGGGGAGGCTGATGGAGAAGATGGTTTGTTCAATGTGGAAGGTGGGTTCCAGGGAGCTTAGGTGAGAAAGGGCCATAGGAAAAGGCAGCTGTGACAGGAACTTGTGAGTGTTTGGGAGAGGGAAAGGGAGGGGCATGGGTAGGACCTTGGAGGGGTTTGTATTTGGCTCCTTCATGGACTTGGAGCCTGTCAGCCCCTCCTGGCCTTCCTGCCTCCTTGGCTGGCCTTGTCTACCTGCTGGATACTGGGGTCCCCTCAGCTGTCAAGAGGGCCCTGCCTGGGGAATGAGCTAGCTAAAAGGTCCTCTAGAGTGTGGAGAAGAGGGTGGGGCTGTCACTCTGAATTTGGCTTCTGGTCAGTGGAGCAGCAAGGCCTGGCTAGGGGATGGGAGTCAGTCCATCTTGCCACTCGAAGAATTCTGATTGAAAACCATGCTCCCTATGAAACGTCAGTTTAAGATGAGCCGTCTAGCCCAGCGCTTCCTAAAGTTCAAAGTGCACAGGAGTCCCATGGGGACCTGTCAGAATGCAGATTGTGGTTGTGCAGCCTGAGCAGGGCCGGGGCATCTGCATTCTGACAGCTCCCTGGAGATCTGCCATTGCTGCTCCCAGGACCAGCCTCACTTCCAAACAGGTCACTGCTCCTCAGTCCTATTTCAGTGTCTGGATGTGGGAATCTGTAAGAAGGAAAAGTGGAGTAACCAAAGGGATGTGACCCTAAGGTTGTCAGATCTTTTTGAGGCCTGATTTGCATAGGAAACTCACAACAACACCTGTTGAGATTGGTAGCAAGGCTTTCTCAGAGCACGGAGCAGTGCTCATGTGGCAGGAAAAGTCCTGCCCAGGTCCCCTGGGTCTATCTGGTGACAGGTATATTTTTGAGGCAGGAGAATCAAAATAGTAAGATGGCTCTGAGCATTGCATCCATTCTCCAATTTCATTGTTAGCAAACTTCCTCCCAGGAGTGACAATTCCTGACAGCATCCTGAAACTGAATTGAGGCTAATGACAAAGGTACCTGGGAGCTGGGTACAGCAGCTTTTCTTTGTACCAAAACTATGACTGATGCTTACTTGCTTGCTTGATTGATTAAGACAGGGTCTCACTCTGTTGCCCAGGATAGAGTGCAGTGGTGCAGTCACGGCCTTCTGCAGCCTTGACCTCCTGGACTCAAACCATCCTCTTGCCTCAGCCCCCGAAGTGGCTGGGACTACAGGCATATGCCAGCATGTCTGGTAAATTTTTGTATTTTTTGTAGAGATGAGGTTTTGCCATGTTGCCCAGGAGTCTTGAACTCCTGGGCTCAAGTGATCCTTCTGCCTCATGGCCAAGGCTTTTATAGATACATTTTCTTCTACAGAAATAGAGTTCACGAGAGTTTTGTCATGGTTTGCTAACATTTCTTTTTAGAAGTAAGTGGCAGTGATAATACATGTTCGATTTCTTTTCTTTGTAGGCTACTGGTAAATCTGAGACTGAACAGGCTCAACCATGGCCCTGGGATATTTAGAGCTGAGGTTTCAGTTAAATTTGCAGAAGTGTCATAATCATACTTTTGAAGAACACTTCATTTTCTCTGACAAGCTGCATACTGGAGAATTGTACGTTTGTGATCAATAATTTTTTTTTTTCTCTTCAGATATTCTGTGGGGAGGCAAGTCAAATATTGGAGCCCTTTGGGCAAAGCCATGACTAAAAATGAAGTGTTACCACTTCTGTGCTTTAAAAAATTTAATATGTAATATTTGACAGCTGAAAAAGTATCTGTAATACACACGTGTCAAAAGCATAATGACAGTGCGAACAACCTAGGTGCCGCCTCCCACCGTAAGAAGCAGTGCGACTTCCACACCCAGGGCCTTCCTGCCTCCTCCTTGCATCGCCCACCCCTGCTGCCCCTGCCTGGGGACGATCGCTGTCCTGCCCTTTCTGCTCATCAGCCCCCGTCTTCCTTCTCTTTCTGAGTGGCTTCTAGTGCACGTGTGTCCCTAGGCAGGTGGCCTGGCCTTCGTGCTTGAGCCCCTCCTCCAGTCTGTCCTTTCAGCTGTGTCTTTTCTTTCAGGCGTGGCCTGTGCGTGCCCTCCCATTTCTACCGGCTCCACCGCCAAACAGTCTCTCAGAGCTGACTGTTGTACTGTTCCCCAAAATATATGGTTTTTAATGATGAAGAAATGGGAATTGTGGTTTTTGATTACTGCAGCCATGTATTTTCTATATCAACACCTCAAATGGTAAATCAATCTGTACAGAATATGTCATACTTTAAAGAACTCTCTTTTTATGGGCATTTAAGTTGTTCCATGGTTATACTATTGTAAAAACCAGTGCAGTGAACATCCTTTTGCATGTATCTTTGCGCTTAATGGCCGGTTATTTTCCACAAGATAAATCCCAAGGGGTGTGAGGGCTGGGTCATAACAAGCATATACTTAGTGCTTTAAAACATGCATTGCCAAATTGCATTCCCAAGGTCCAAATTTATACTCCTTATCACCAACATAAAATGTTCCTTCTTCAAACCCTTGCAAAGGCTGAGTACTGTAGTTGTTTAATCCTTATCAATTTCATGAATCATAAATTATATCTCATTGTTTGTATTTGTATCAACTTAATTGCTAATGAAGTTGGGCTCTTCTTTTCCATAAGCTCATTAGGTATTTGCATTTATTCATAATTTTTAAATTGATTGTGAATCCAGGGTTTA
Source organism: Alouatta palliata (assembly GCA_004027835.1). Taxonomy (NCBI): domain Eukaryota; kingdom Metazoa; phylum Chordata; class Mammalia; order Primates; family Atelidae; genus Alouatta; species Alouatta palliata. Next base: position 13,885 of record PVKV010035523.1, read on the forward strand.
GATCCAGATAAGCTTGATTACCTTCTTGTTTGCATTTTATATTTTCTCATTCAAGGATTAGTTTTGGCAATTGTGTAACTCATTTTACTGGTTACATTATTTAACATAATTTCCTTTATTATTCTCAAGAGGCTAGAGTTCTTTTATGAGTCATTTATTCATTTATTTTTTAAGGATGGGAATGATGTTATATTTTCTGAATATTTTCATGTTTTGGAATGTCTTGGTTGACACAGAATATTTGGGTCACCATCTTTTTACTCTCAGACTGTGTGGACATTGTCCTGTCCTGGTGTTTGGTTGACTGAGTTCCTTCCTTCTATGTCCACTCCTCTCCTTGTCACTCAGTCTTTTATTCCCCCAATACATAGTTCGTCAGTGTTTTATCATCCTGACTGTCCACTAGCATTTAGTGGTGCGGAAGGGAAGGTGAGCACCCTTGGTGTGGATCTTCTTTCTTAAATTTCCCCGAGGGTTGATCCATCCCTTATACAGTGAGCCTTTTGTTAGCCCATGGGATGAAGGATTGTAACCCTTATGTAATATCTTTGCTGATTGTCTTTTCTGCATCTGCTCTGCTCCGTCGTTTTACAGGTTCTGCCCTACAGATAACTGGATTTCCTCTGTTGAATTTCCAAGTTTTTGCTTTCTGCTTTTTATCTTTTCCTCTGGGTATCAGAAAAATGACGTGAACTGATTTTTCTGAAACATTAGTTTTGTTTTCTGTAGTACTGGATCTGTTTGTTAACTACATCTGCGGTGTGTGCTTTTTTTCTCAAATCAATTTTAAGTTGTTTATTAAAGTATTATGAACCTAATTCAATATCACATAATACCTGAAGGCATGCGGTGAAAAATAACACTCTCTGCCTGTTCTCCGCCCTCAATCCTTGTCCAACTCTTATCCACAAGCAACCACCTTGAACATATTTTAAGCAGTTTATATATTTTTTCTCTATCCCTAATGAACTTTTGCTATTTCTTGATTTATTAAAATTTGACATTATTTTTGCATGCTTCTGTATAGACGAGGATTCAGCACTCTTTACTCCCTGCTACCTTCCCTCTCTCCATCATTGTTATGTCATTATTTTTAATGGATTCAATAAGCAATATTTATTGTCTGGACTCTGTAACTGTTAGGCACCACAAAGCCGCCTTGTATCCTATAATCTTTGTTGCTGTTCAACCTTTTGCTTTTCTGGGAGTGTGTTCTTCTCTTTCTTTTCTCCCTGAAGCCTCGTGGAAAGTACTTTGTTTACTCCTCCTACTCCCAGGCCTTCACTCCAGTGCCTGTCTGTGGAGCCCACTCTCTGGAAGCCTCACTAGCTCTCATGTGGGCCACTTAGTCATCTGGCTGCCGAGCGCACGTCTTGCCTGAACTTGGCCTTTGCCTCTCTCCTAGGTCATGTCTGCTGCTCTTCTGGGTTCCATGTCTTCCTCTCTTGTTTTATTGTTATTTTGTACAATAATTCTTCACTGTTCCAAATCTGCTTGCTTGGCATTTATACAAGTTATAGACCAAGTGGGAGAGGAAAAAAGTGTTCTCTTTTTCTTAAGACTCTAGTAAACTGAAGAAACATTTTGAATCATTTAAAGAACACTGTTAGTTTAAAATGTTCATGAACGGTTTTCTGTTACCAATTATGCATTGGAATACCAACACTGAAATTGCTTAAGTGCCTCCTTAAACTCTGTTACAGTTCATGATTATTAACCAGACATGTGCCGACAGGGTAACAGATGTTGACCGAAGTCTAAAGTGGGTGTAAAATCAATTGGTGCTGATTATTTTTGCCTTCTAATAGCTTATAGCCTACAAAATGGTAAAGGTACACAGGCCAGGAGTACATGGGGGGCATGGGTGGTGCACTTCCTTCAGTGGAAAGGGAAATGGTTACTTCTGTCCTCTCTTTGACATTTTATCATTAGCCCCATTGAATGAAAATCCCTGGACCCAGGTTTGGTGAAGCGAAGGTGACTTCAGCACTGGGAGTGTTGGAAGTGCAGTCGACACCTTGTTTCCCAGTAGGGTTAGGGAATGGACAGCAACATAATACAAAACCCTGGCTACTAGAATATATCATTTGTCACATATATGGAGTATTTGTTTTCAAAGAATTAGCATATATAATTAAAATGTGACAAGATTATACTCAAACTTGCTTGATCATTCCTTCCCATTGCAGCCTCTTTTAGTGCCTTGCAGGGTGGGGAGTAATCCCGAACATCCTCCACGGCCTTCTAGTGTGCAGACACGTAAACCAACCATGTAGGCATCTGGTTAAGAGAAGGCCAGATAACAAGTTACACATAACGAATTCTCATGTTAAGATTTGATTCAATCAAAAAGCTTATCCACCATGATCAAGTAGGCTTCATCCCGGGGATGCAAGGCTGGTTCAACATACGCAAATCTATAAATATAATCCACCACATAAACAGAGCCAAGGACAAAAACCACATGATAATCTCAATTGATGCAGAGAAGGCCTTTGACAAAATCCAACAGCCCTTTATGCTAAAAACCCTCAATAAACTAGGTATTGACGGAACGTATCTCAAAATGATAAAAGCTATTTACGACAAACCAACAGCCAATATCATACTGAATGGGCAAAAACTAGAAGCATTCCCTTTGAAATC
>PVKV010035524.1:0-16528 GCA_004027835.1 Alouatta palliata
AAAGATTGTTTCTTTAGCTTTGCAGAAGCTCTGAAGTTTAATTAGGTCCCATTTGTCTATTTTGGCTTTTGTTGCCAATGCTTTTGGTGTAGTAGTCATGAAGTCTTTGCCTATACCTATGTCCTGAATGGTTTTGCCTAGGTTTTCTTCTAGGGTTTTTATGGTGTTAGGTCTTATGTTTAAGTCTTTAATCCATCTGGAGTTAATTTTATTGTCAGGTGTCAGGAAGGGGTGAAGGGGTCCAGTTTCTGCTTTCTGCACATGGCTAGCCAGTTTTCCCAACACCATTTATTAAACAGGTAATCCTTTCCTCGTTGCTTGTTTTTCTCAGGTTCGTCAAAGATCAGATGGTTACAGATGTGTGGCATTGCATCCGAGGCCTCTGTTCTGTTCCATTGGTCTATATCTCTGTTTTAGTATCAGTACCATGCTGTTTTGATTGCTGTAGCCTTTTAGCATAGTTTGAAGTCAGGTAGTGTGATGCCTCCAGCTTTGTTCTTTTTTCTTAGTATTGTCCTTGCTATGTGGGTTCTCTTTTGGTTGCATATAAAGTTTAAGGTGTTTTTTTCCAGTTCTGTGAAGAAGGTCATTGGTAGCTTGATGGGGATATCGATTGAGTCTATAAATTACTTTGGGTAGTATGGCCATTTTCACTATATTGATTCTTCCTAACCATCAACATGGAATGTATTTCCATCTGTTTGTGTCCTCTCTTATTTCATTGAGCAGTGGTTTGTACTTCTCCTTGAAGTGGTCCTTTGCATTCTTTGAATTCCTAGGTATTTTATCCTCTTTGTAGCAATTGTGAATTGCGGTTGGTTCTTGATTTGGCTATCTTTAAGTCTTTTATTGTTGTATAGGAATGCTTGTGATTTTTGCACATTGATTTTGTATCCTGAGACTTTGTTGAAGTTTCTTATCAGTTTCTACCTTTCAGGAGATTTTCAGCTGAGACAATGGAGTCTTCTAAATATACAATCATGTAGTCTGCAAATAGAGACAATTTGACATCCTCCTTTTCTAAATGAACACCCTTTATTTCTTTTTCTTGCATGATTGTTCTGGCTAGAACTTCCAATTACTATATTGAATAGGAGTGGTGAGAGAGGGCATCCTTGTCTAGTGCCAGATTTTGAAGGAAATGCTTCCAGTCTTTGCCCATTCAGTATGATATTGGCTGTGGTTTTGTTGTAAATAGGTTTCATTATTTTGAGATAAGTTCCATCAATACCTAGTTTATTGAGAGCTTTTAGCATAAAGCGCTGTTGAATTTTATCAAAGACCTTCTCTGCATCAATTGAGATAATCATGTGGTTTTTGTCTTTGGTTCTGTTTATGTGGTGAATTACATTTATTGACTTGCATATATTAAACCAGCCTTGCATCCCTGGGATGAATCCTACTTGATCATGATCAATAAGCTTTTTGATGTGCTGTTGCAATTGGTTTTCCAGTATTTTATTGAAGACTTTTGCATCTATGTTTATCATGCATATTGGCCTGAAGTTTTCTTTTCTTGTTGAGTCTTTGCTGGATTTTGGTATCAGGATAATGTTGGTCTCATAAAATGATTTGGGAAGGATTCCCTTTTCGGATTGTTTGGAATAGTTTCAGAAGGAGTGGTACAAGCTCCTCCTTGTATGTCTGGTAGAATTTGGCTGTGAACCCATCTGGACCTGGGCTTTTTTTGGTGGATAGGCTATTAATTGCTGCTTCAACTTCAGCCCTTGTTATTGGTTATTCAGGGTTCTGACCTCTTCCTGGTTTAGGCTTGGGATGATGCAAGTGTACAGGAATTCATCCATTTCTTCCAGGTTTACTGGTTTATGTGCATAGAATTGTTTGTAGTAATTTCTGTTGGTGGACTGTATTTCTGTGGAATCTCTGGTGATATCCCCTTTATCGTTTTTTATTGATTATTCTCTCTTTTCTTTATATATATATATTTTTTTTAATTGCATTTTAGGTTTTTGGGTACATGTGAAGAACATGCAAGATTGTTGCATAGGTACACTCATGGCAGTGTGATTTGCTGCCTTCCTCCCCATCACCTATATCTGGCATCTCTCCCCATGCCAACCCTCCCCAACTCCCCACCCCCTGCTGTCCTTCCCCTTCCCCCCGACAGATTCCAGTGTGTGATGCTGTTGGTGGGAGTGTAAATTAGTTCAACCATTGTGGAAGACAGTGTGGCGATTTCTCAAGGACCTAGAAATAGAAATTCCATTTGACCCAGCAATCCCATTACTGGGTATATATCCAAAGGATTATAAATCATTCCACTATAAGGACACATGCACACGAATGTTCATTGCAGCACAATTTACAATAGCAAAGACCTGGAACCAACCCAAATGCCCATCGATGATTGACTGGACAGGGAAAATGTGGCACATATACACCATGGAATATTATGCAGTCATTAAAAACGATGAGTTTGTGTCCTTTGTAGGAACATGGATGAACCTGGAAACCATCATTCTCAGCAAACTGACACAAGAACAGAAAATCAAACACCACATATTCTCTTTTCTTTTTTATTATGTCTATTTTGTTGATCTTTCAAAAATCCAGCTCCAGGATTTATTGATTTTTTGAAGGGTTTTTGTGTCTCTATCTCCTTCATTTCTGCTCTGATCTTAGTTATTTTTTGTCTTCTACTAGGTTTTGTGTTTTTCTGATCTTCCTCCTCTAGCGCTTTCAATTTTGATGATAGAGTGTTGAATAATATGTATTTCTTAAAGGTTTTTGTTGGAATTAAATAAAGGAGAAATATGGATGATGAAAGAAATAAAGGAGAAAAAATATGAAAATCAACCTAAAATTTTCTGTAAATCTGTGAGATAGATACTTTATAAGCAGTAAGTGTAACCTTTACCTATACATAACATCACTGTAATTTTTTGTTTTCTTTTTGTTTTGTTTTGTTTTCTCTGAGATGGAGTCACGCTTTATCACCCAGGCTGGACTTCATTGGCATTATCTGGGCTCATTGCATCCTCTGCATCCCAGGTTCAAGCAATTCTCCTGCCTCAGCCTCTTGACTAGCTGGGATTACAGGCAAGTGACACTACACCTGGGTAATTTTTGTATTTTTAGTAGAGACATGGTTTCACCATGCTGGGCAGGCCCTTCCCAACATGGTACTAGGATTATAGGCATGAGCCACCATGCCTGGCCTAATCTCACTGTAATTTTACTCCCAGTTTGTGAATGTATACATGAGGTAACAGAAAAGCAAAGAGATCATTATTTTAACCAATGATATTTTATTATCATAGCAAACTCAGTAGTTAATTTATATTTGTCAGAACTTGTGTTTTTTAAACCAAATAATACCACCTTTAACTCTGAGTGTCATGAACTCAAGAAATGAATATTTTATCTCTGTATCCCACACAAGGAAGGCAAGACTAAAAAAGAGTAGGTGCTGAATAAATTTAAGAACACTGTAGGAAGCAGCACTGCCATCACCTCCTGGCGCTCCCTCCATGCCTCCTAGCTCCCTCGGCTGCCACCATGTCTGCCTCAGCTGTCTTCATTCTTGACGTCAAGGGCAAGCCCTTGATCAGCCGCAACTACAAAGGCAATGTGCTCTTGCGCAAGATGGAGCATTTCATACCTCTGCTGGTACAGTGGGAGGACAAGGGTACCCTGACTTTGCAGCTGAGCTACAGTGAGGTCCACTTCCTATGGATTAAACACAGCAACCTCTACTTGGTGGCCACATTGAAGAAAGCCAATGCCTCCCTGTGTAAGACAATAGAGGTATTCTGCCAATACTTCAAGGAGCTGGAGGAGGAGAGTATCTGGGACAACTTTGTCATCGTCTATAAGTTGCTGGATGAGCTAATGGACTTCGGCTTCCCACAGAGCACCATCAGCAAGATCCTGCAGGAGTACATCACTCAGCAGAGGAACAAGCTGGAGACGGGCAAGTCACGGGTGCCACCCACTGACATCAATGCTATGTCCTGGCACTCTGAGGTTATCAACTATAAGAAGAAGGAGGTCTTCATCGATGTCATAGAGTCTGTCAATTTGCTGGTCAATGCCAGTGGTAGCGTCTTGCTGAGTGAGTTAGTGGGTACCATCAAGCTCAAGGTGTTTCTGTCAGGAAGGCCAGAGCTGTGGCTGGGCCTCAATGACCACATGCTCTTCGAGCTCAGTGGCATTTCAGGGAGACAGAACAAATTGGTAGAGCTGGAGGATGTAAAATTCTACCAGTGTGTGCAGCACTCATGCTTTGACAATGACCACAACATCTCCTTCATCTCGCCTGATGGTGACTTTGAGCTCATGTCCTACCACCTCAGCACCCAGATGCAGCCGCAGATCTGGATTGGGTCTCTCATTGAGAAGTTCTCCCAGAGCCACGTGGGGATCATGGTCAAGGCCAAGGGGCAGTTTAGGAAACAGTCAGTGGCCAACGGTGTGGAGATGTCTGGGCCCGTGCCCAGTGATGCTGACTCCCCCAGATTCAACACAAATGTGGGCAGTGCCAAGTATGTGCCAGAGAAAAACGTCATGATTTGGAATATTAAGTCTTTCCTGAGGGACAAAGAGTACTTGATGCAAGCCCACTTCAGCCTCCCCAGCATGGAGAAGGAGGAGATAGAGCGCTGGCCCCCCATTAGGGTCAAGTTTGAGATCCCCTACTTCACCGTATCTGGAATCCAGGTCCGATACGTGAAGATCATTGAGAAAAGAGGTTACCAGGCCCTTCCCTGGGTTTGCTACATCACCCAGAGTGGCGATTATCAACTTTGTACCAGCTTGAAGTGAGAAGAGATGGGGGCTTGGATAGGAGGCTTCCTTACAGCCCCAGCTGCAGATTTTAGGAGGGAAGCTGCAGGCTTTGCGTGTCTGTGTTAGGGCAGGCCTGGACTTGGCAGTTTCTTGCTCCCAGCAATGACCTCTTCCTCAACTCTTCCTTACTCTATAGGCTTGGAGAGAAACTCTCTGCTTCCTTCCACCTTGGAGCTTTCCCTGTTCCTCTTATTTTATGTGATGTAATAGAAAAGGACTTTGAAGTCCCCCTCCTGAGTGTCTTTTTGCAATGAACTGCAGGTCCCTCCTCCTTCACAGCTGCTGAGCCCAGAGGCCCCACTGGCCCCTCCTCTGAATTTTAGGATGTCATTAAAGAGATGAATCTAAAAAAAAAAAAAAAAAAAAAAAACACTGAATTTAAATTCCTCAGCAATGAAAGCTCCAACTGAATTTGTACATGTCACCGTGTAACCTGGGCTATAGGCCTTACTACCACTTAGCAGCGAATGTGACTTACAGTAAATTCTGAACTGGAAGCAAAAATAACCAGATCTTTAAAGTTAATTTTGCAAACTTGATGTTAAGAAGAGAAAGAAGGGACAGAATATGCAAAACATTCTATAAATAAATTCAACCCATCGGCCATCTAGAATTCATGTAAAAATGCCTAAATCCCCAGAATCTATAAGAAAATGAAAGTGTGATGTTAAATTTTGTGTCTCATCATGAATTGGTCTCTGTAAAGTAGCTTTTCCTCCCCAGTAGCTCCTAAATAGAACAAAGGGCAGATGATAGAGGAGATTGACCATTTTGTTCCTGCCTCACTTCTTAAGCTAGTACATCTCATCTTCTCCTACCCTTGAACTGCGGTTTACATGACTGGCTGCCCTGGTTTCCTTCAGACTCAGACAGAATTACACCTCTGGCTTTCCTAAGCACCCAGCTTGCAGATTGCAGATGATGACATTTTTTGCCTCTACAATTTTGTGAGCCAATTTTTCATAATAAAATAAGTCTTTCTGGTTGAGCAGATCACTTGACGTCAGGAGTTCAAGACCAGCCTGGCCAACATGGTGAACCCATGTCTCTACTAAAAACACAAAAATTAATCAGGTGTGGTGATGGGTGCCTATAGTTCCAGGTACTTAGGAGGCTGAGGCAGGAGAATTGCTTGAATCTGGGAGGCAGCTATTGCAGTGAGATTAGATTGCACCATTGCACTGTAGCCTGGATGACAGGAAACTGTATGTCTCTCTCTCTCTCTCCTCTCTGTATTATTCTATCTCTCTCTGTTTCTCTCTCTATGTTGGTGATACCATTTCTCTGGAGGATGATGACTAATACATGAAGGAAATATTACATTAATGTATGATAAAATAAATTTGTTAAAAATTGATATACCTTATAAATTAAAACCAAATAATAATAAAAGTAAATAGCTATTTTCTTATTTTTATACTTTATTTAAATGCACACATCAGCATAATTTTCATAATTTGAAACTCTGTAATAAATAGGTTGAAAGTCAGAAGAAGCAAGCCAAAAACATATTGTTATAGCTTAACATTCTCCCGAATATTTTAATCCAACACATTTAGAAATTAGAGGTATAAAATGGTAAATATTTTCATTATTCTCTGAAGCTTATTATTTACCTAGAAAAAGTTTATAAATAAAAATTTACTAAGAGATCTAGAGATAAAATAAACACCTAATAGTCATTGATTTTCATATAAAAATTATACAAATACATTTATGAGGTTAATACTGATTAGAACAAAATATGAAAATAGCCAGAAATATTTAAGAGAACAAAGATGTACTGAGAAGGTACTAACCTTAAGTAGATTTCAAAGATATTAGTTAATGAAAAAATTAAAACAATGTGATATTGGTGCATGAATTCATATATAGAGAATGAAACAGTATTATGTACTTAACCTATATCTGTCTTTCTGTTCATCTTTCTATCAATCCTCAGTGCTAAATCTGGCATTCACTTGCACCTGAAGCAGCAGGAAAAATTTGGAGCTTCAAGAATAAATGCAGAAAGCACTTAGAGAAGCTGTACCCAATGTCCTAAGGGATTCTGTAGAGGAGCTCATTCAGATGAAATAGGTTAAGTTTTTATTTTTATTTTTTGAAATGAGCAAGAAAAGTCTCAAATCTAAGAGTCAGATATACATATAGAAATATTGCTGCCTACTCCCAGGCCCGGGAATGGCCAACTCCTTACTTACTTCAGGGAGTGGAGGAGAGAGATACCAAGAGTGCCACAATTTTCTTAAGACACTTACCTTATCTCTGATTAAAAACTCCTGACTCCAGATTTAGTGCAGGAGTTCTGGAAAACATGCCCACAGGGACAGCTGCGGTCCCAGGCTCATGGGTGTCCCCTTACCACCTTATGCAGGAGAAAAGTGAGTAAAGCAAAGCTTCTTGCTTCAGAAACATTCAGTCTAACACGGTGTGTACCTTATAGCCTAATCATCACTTAATTCCAGAAGCTTTAATTGCATAAATTTCCCTGGGAAAAAGATGCTATTTTTTGTTTGATTTTAAAGGATAAGGCCAGTATTGATGCAAACTTATATTTATTCTCCCCAAAGAGTCCCTCCCAGGTTTGTGATCCTCATGTTCGTAATACTGATGTAAGAGAGTGCTACACCAAGTTGATTCTTCCCAACTTCGTACAGAGGAGGAGAGTGGGGAAGGAGGAAAAGAAAAAAAAGCAAGGAAATAAAAAGAGGCAGGAGGAGAGTCCCTTCTCTTTAACATGGATGGTATGAATGAGCTTTTGCTGAGAAACTCTGTTTGACCCTGGAGTCTGAGTCAGGTGGAGTTTGAGTCAGGTAGAGTCTGAGTCAGGTGCATTCCCAGTCCGAAGTCCTCTGAGGTAGCTATGCTAAAGCCACTGCCCTCAAAAATCAACTTCTATTTCTTCTTCACTGCTGCAGTCTGAAGGATATTGCTTTCATCCTCTTCCCCATCTTTCTTCCTCTTTTCTTCTGGTTCATGGAGAGGTGACAATTTACCCAAATAGTCTGTGATGAATCTTTTCCTGTAGCCTGGAGCCCCTGCCCTTCTTCAAACCTTTCTTACAGACACTTTGCTGAAGAGGACTGCAGATATGTTTGTTTAAACATGGGATCTGGGCATCCTGTCATGGCCTTATTCTTACCCTTAGTGTAGGTTGATTCTTTGTATGCAATGTTTATTTCAGGAGACAAAGTCTTGAGCCAGAGATCTAATCTCCCCTTGTATTACTTCTGCAGCTCCTCAGCCTGGCTCTTGTAATGATCCTTCTGGCTCTACAGGATGCGCTGCCAGTGATTGACAGTCTCTACAATCCGCTACCTCAGGGACAAATGTTGCAGCTCCTACTTGACCAGGAATCTTGGTGAAACCTGTGGTATCCATTCATTGTGGGTTTCTTAGGATCTCCATAAAATTTTATCATCTTGAAAAATTAATCTGTTTTTGGAAGAGACCTCACTTCTTCCATATTTTTCTGAACCTTCTTTTGCAATTTGGTTTGAATCCTCTTGGAGACCTCAGACTTCTTGGCCTTCTGGAATAAATCAGGGTGTTCTTCCCTGAATAGAGCAAGTTTTTTCTCAAATTCTTGATTTTCCTTCTGGAAAAGCTGAATATATTTCTGTTTCATCTGCTCTGGGAGGTCCTTGTGTTCCTTTGCCAAGATTTTGGTCAGTTCCTGACTTCTCGTCGCAGGGTACATTTGGGAGTACTAGTGCCAATTCTCCTTGAAGAAGTGGTTATAAGCAGTAAGGGGCCTTTTTGGAAAGTCTGGATGTTTCCTGTCTTTTGGTTTTGTTTGTATTTGTAACACAGTTCCTAGCTTCCAGGACTACTTCTTTCAAAGTGCCAAATTTCTTCAAATTGCAAGAAATCTCTAACCATTTCAGTCTGCACGTTTCACCAGAAAAGTTTTCAAAAGCTACATTTCCCCAGTCCAGGTGTTTACAGAGTTTTGCTGAACTTGCAGTTGTCATCAGATGGGAGATTTTCCTCCATGCATTCCAGTAACCTCAAGATGTCTTCGTTGGACCAGTGGCCGTGGCTTCAAGGCAATGCCATTGTAATGTCTTAGGCTTACTTATAAGATCCCAGGTATGTAGACACCTGAGCTCTTACATCAGTATTACGAACATGAGGATCACAAACCTGGGAGGGACTCGTTGGGGAGAATAAATATAAGTTTGCAGAGTTCTTTACTTTTAAGACTCAGTGGATCATTTATTTCTGGAAGTTTTGTAGTATGTGTGATTCTGTATTTCTGAGTAGAAAAAAAGAAAAGTTATTTCCTTCATTGGGATTAATGAAAAAAAATACACCCTCTTGGCCATCTGTTTTTTGCATAATTAATTTGCCCTTAACAATATAAATAAAACATTGCCCATTTCTGAATTAAAATTCATGTTGTCCTTTCGTATGCTACATTTGCAATATTCAATATCTCCACACCCCACTCCATCCTGCTTTCTGCCAGATCTCACATGAACCTGTCTTAAATTGAGTTGCATAAGACAGACACCAGACCACTCACTCAAGAAGCTTAATACAAAAGAAAAGTTCTAAACACAGAGTGAAAAGTTAAAGTGGAAAGAGAAATGCCTAAAAGGGAAAGAGCTTTCATTCTATAGTGCCCTGAGGATGGCCATTTTCTAAGCACAGGCCAGGTGTCCATCGCTAAAAATGCAGATGAGAGGTTTAAGATACAACAGAACAAGCCAAAGAGCTCCTCCAGACCTGCATCCAGCTGTTGCCTTTTTATGAGGGAATGTGAATCTGTGATAAAAGACTGAATTATTGATCTGAATTATAGATTCTTCTGGACCCATTAATGGGAATGAATGCTTTCTAGTGAACCATACTGCTTCTCCTTTTAAATATCAAGGATTCAATAAGAATTGCAAAATATTTCAATTTATTTGGTTAACTGTTCATCATATTTAAGCCTTAGTAAAAGTTTGGCTGCCTCCAGAAAGTCCCTCCAAAATACCTGGCATTTTCCATTATAAAACATGGCATATCTGATAACCACTGCTTTTTTTCCCTAATTTTGTCTTGCATAAAGTAATTCCTTCAGTAAATAATTTCTTGACTTATTCTCTAAATTTTCTTTACTCTTTCACTAGTCATTGTAGGAAACTCTTCTATTCTAAAACTAAGCTTCACATAAGTAAAATTGCATATAAATACATACATTAAGTAAAACTAGATCTTAAATACAGTTCCAGGTTTTAGTGAGCTATGATTGCACCACTGCATGCTAACTTGGCAACAGAATGGACTCTGCCCCCCCTTTTTTTATTTTTACTTTTTAAATATATTTGAAGCACTGTGGTTTGTACCATGGTATATTATGCAGCCACCAAAAAAGATGAGTTTGCGTCCTTTGTAGGGACATGGATGAACCTGGAAACCATCATTCTCAGCAAACTGACACAAGAACAGAAAATCAAACACCGCATATTCTCACTCATAGGTGGGTGTTGAACAATGAGTACACATGGACACAGGGAGGGGAGCATCACACACTGGGGTCTGTTGGGGGGGAAAAGGGGAAGGACAGTGGGGGTTGGGGAATTGGGGAGGGATAGCATGGGGAGAAATACCAGATATAGGTGATGGGGAGGAAGGCAGCAAATCACACTTCCATGTGTGTACCTATGCAACAATCTTGCATGTTCTTTACATGTACCCCCAAACCTAAAATGCAATAGAAAATATATTTAAAAAAAAAAAGAAAAATTTGATAATATGACAATACTATGAACATATTTAAATTAGCCCTGCAGAGATATATAAACAGAATTTGGCTACTTGGGAACATTTGTAAATTAGTAATTTTATTCTTATTCTTTTATTTATTTACTTAACAAAATTTGATATTATAGTAGGTTCAACAACTTGTGACACACATCTCAAGTGATTAAAGTCATTGAGATGTGCTGATTAATATGCAATCAAATTGAGCCTCAAGTCTTTTTGAAGTAATGAGATAATGATGTTCTCCTATATACAGATGAGAAACTCCAAACACAGATAGGGTTACATACCGAGTTAATGAAAACACCTGTATTATACCACTTACATGATTTGTGCTAACTAATTTATTTAGCATTTGCAATAGATCTTTTTTCTATTAATGTTTTCCAGGATCTGTTTTGCTTCTGGATGAGTGAGCCCCAACCCTGAAAATAGCACAATGTTGTTTCCTAGTTGGTAGTGACAACACTGTTACAAGAAAATTTGCTTATAGAGCAAAGGCTGATAATGATTTTCTCCCACTTTTTTTGTGAGTAGGTTCAAGATTTCCCTTAGCAATTCTTTTTGTTTGTAGGGACAGAGGCATAGCTGGCACTTCAGGAAATCTGCATTCTACATTAGTTACATTACAGTTTGTGATGTTTGTAATTAGAAGAAAATAGCAACATTTTGGCTGTTTTTCTGTTTTCCTTGCAGGTGCACACTGATAAGGGATAGAGACTCCTTAGCTGCCTCTCATGTTTGTGCTCTTTTTGTGACCATATTTTACATATTAGAAATTCTGTGTAAGATGTTATGCCCCTGAAAGTTTAGCAAATGAGGATTTTAATACTATTTTTATTTTTATAAATGCAATTTAAATAACATTTTTTTTTTTTGGAACAGAGTCTTATTCTGTCACCAGGCGCCAGGCTGGAGTGCAGTGGTGCGATCTCGGCTGACTGCAACCTCTGCCTCCCAGGTTCAAGCAATTCTCCTGTCTCAGCGTCCCGAGTAGCTGGGACTACAGTTGTGCACCACCATACCCAGCTAATTTTTGTATTTTTTAGTAGAGATGGGGTTTCACCATGTTGGCTAGGATGGTCTCAATCTCTTGACATTGTGATCCACCCGTCTTGGCCTCCCAAAGTGCTGGGATTACAGGCGTGATCCATCGTGCCCGGCCCTTAAATAACTTTAATCTAAGTATTAAAAGTAAACAAGTTACAGAAAATTCCACTTTTAAAAAATTGAGTTACTCTAATTCATTGCTGATTCACCAAACCAAACAAATTAAGATACATGGCAGAATGAAACCTGAAATTGGGATTATCATAGTCATGTAGCTTATTGGGTTTTTAAAAATCACCATAAGGATGAAATTATGTCGATTTTAGAAAACAGCATATTTAGAACAAGAAATTTATGAAGTTCCAAGAGTTGATGAACTAGAAATACATACACACACACACACACACACACACACACACACACACACACACACATATATATGTGTGTGTGTGTATGTATATATATTCATTTTATGTAATATCTTGTCATATATTTAAGGGCTTAAGTTAAAAATACTTATTAAATGAGTAGGTAACTTACCTGCTCTTTTTCTATTTATTCCTTTGTGAACTGGAAGAAATTAAACACTTTATCCCATATGTTATCTGTCACATATTCCCAATAAATGTTAAAAATATCACATAAAAAGTATTTACTAATGAGCTCTTCAAGGAAACAATAAATTTCCCAGGAGGGAGAAATTTAAAACAATCAAAAGCACCAGAATCTAAATACATTAAATGAGAAATCAGTCTACTCCTGAAAATATTTCTGGTAGCCAAATTTTGGCCACATAGTTTCTTTGTTAAAGATACTCCTCTTCAGACTAATTATTCTCTTTGATTTCAAATGTGTTACTCTGTATGAAAGATAGAATGCAAGGGATTCATTCTGCACTTGTGTCAGCAAGTTCAGATTATTCTCTGATAAAGATACTTTATAAGTGATTGCTAATAAAAATGTTTATCACTTGTCTAATACTCTCAGTGTTTAGATAAATGTAATTATTAATAATTCTTGTCGTGTCACACGTTGCTGTTTTGGATAAAATACTTTTGTCTGCTTCAGTATTTTACTCAGTGATATAAACAGATAATTCCATGCACATTCCAAGATGTATAGGTCTTAAGAAAGAATATGACACTTTATTAATCTACCATATGAAGTTATAGTCATAGGATTACATATAATGATACTCACAAGATCAGTTTCTCCATTTTTCATCTTGATTTAGTACAAATTAGAGCATAAAAATTTCAAAGCAGACTTTGAAAATCTATTTCGTGCAATAATAATATCACTTTAATTTTTTAACATTTCACACATCAAAGGATTTTTGTGTAAATCTACTATATTTTGTTGATTTGGAATAAAAGTTGATTTAGAATAAAACATTAATATCTAACCACTTTCTTTTTTTTCCTTAAATGATGCACTTATTTCTTTTAGAAACATGTCCAGGCTCTAACTCAGGTACGGACACTAATAGTTTTATTAGGCAAATACTTTAAGGCTTCAGTCTTCTGTGTAAACTGATGTCAGTTACGGAATTTTAAAAACCTAATATTTTAATTGATCTATACAATAAAGTACTTTTTAAAAGTTATCAGTTCTCTCTATCTGTATCTATATATCTATATAGATACATAGATATAGATATCTAGATATACAGATATATAGTGGTTTGCTGCCTCCATCCCCCGTCATCTCTATCTGGAATCTCTCCTCATGTTATTCCTCCCCAACCTCCTTACCCCTCACTGTCCCTCCCCTAGTCCCTGCCAACAGACCCCAGTGTGTGATGCTCCCCTCCTTGTGTCCATGTGTTTTCATTCTTCAACATCTACCTATGAGTGAGAACCTGTGTTGTTTCATTTCCTGTTCTTGTGTCAGTTTGCTGAGAATGATGGTTTCCAGCTTCAACCATGTCCTTACAAAGGACACAAACTCATCATTTTTTAAAGCTGCATAGTATTCCATGGTGTATATGTGCCACATCTTCCTTGTCCAGTCTATCATCGATGGGCATTTGGGTTGGTTCCACATCTTTGCTATAGTAAACAGTGCCACAATGAACATACACGTGCATGAGTCTTTATAATAGAACTATTTATAATCCTTCGGATATATACCCAGTAATGGGATTGCTGGGTCAAATGGAATTTCTTTTTCTAGGTCCACTGAGGAATCACCACACTGTCTTCCACAATGGTTGAACTAATTTACACTACCACCAACAGTGTAAAAGTGTTCCTATTTCTCCACATTCTCTCCAGCATCTGTCGGTTCCAGATTTTTTAATGATTGCCATTGTAACTGGCATGAGATGGTATCTCAATGTAGTTTTGATTTGCATTTCTCTAATGCCCAGTGATAAGCATTTTTTCATATGTTTGTTGGCCTCATATATGTCTTCTTTTCAAAAGTGTCTAGCAATGTCCTTTGCCCACTTTTGAATTTTTTTTTTCTTGTAAATCTGTTTTAGTTCTTTGTAGATTCCGGATATAAGTCCATTGTCAGATGGGTAGACTGCAAAAATTTTTTCCCATTCTGTTGGTTGCCAGTTCACTCTAATGATTGTTTCTTTTACTGTACAGAAGTTCTGGAGTTTAATTAGATCCCATTTGTCTATTTTGGCTTTTGTTGCCAATGGTTTTGGTGTTTTGATCATGAAGTCCTTGCCTATGCCTATGATCTGAATGGTTTTGCCTAGGTTTTCTTCTAGGGTTTTTGTGGTGTTAGGTCTTATGCTTAAGCCTTTAGTCTACCTGGAGTTAATTTTAGTGTAAAGTGTTAGGAAGGGGTCCAGTTTCTGTTTTCTGAACAGGGCTAGCCGGTTATCCCAACACCATTTATTTAACAGGGGATCCTTTTCCCATTGATTGGATTTGTCAGGTTTGTCAAAGATCAGATGGTTGTAGCTGTGTGGTGTTACCTCCAAGGACTCTGTTCTGTTCCATTGTTCTATATCTCTGTTTTGGTACCAGTACCATGCTGTTTTGATTACTGGAGCCTTGTAGTATAGTTTGAAGTCAGGTAGTGTGATGTCTACAACTTTGTTCTTTTTGCTTAGGATTGTCTTGGATATGTGGTCTCTCTTTCAGCTCCATATGAAGTTTAAGGTGTTTTTTTCCAGTCCTGTGAAGAGGGTCATAGATAGCTTGATGGGGATAGTGTTGAATCTATAAATCACTTTGGGAAGTACAGCCATTTTCACAATATTGATTCTTTCTAACCATGAACATGAAATGTTTTTCCATCTGTTTGTGTCTTCTTTTTTCCATGAGCAGTGGTTTGTAGTTCTCCTTGAAGAGGTCCTCTACATCCTTTGTTAGTTGTATTTCTAGGTATTTTATTCTCTTTTTACCAGTTGTGAATGGGAGTTTGCTGTTGATTTGGCTCTCATTTAATCTGTTATTGGTGTATAGGAATGCTTGTGATTTCTGCACATTGATTTTGTATCCTGAGAATTTGCTAAATTTGCTTATCAGTTTAAGGAGACTTTGGACTGAGACAATGGGGTCTTCTAGATATACAATCATGTCATCTACAAATAGAGACAAATTGACTTCCCCCTTTCCTAACTGAATATACTTTATCTCTTTTTCTTGCCTGATTGCTCCAGCTAGAACTTCCAATACTATATTGAATAGGAGTAATGAGAGAGGGCATCCTTATCTATTGCCAGATTTCAAAGAGAATGCTTCCAGTTTTCACCCATTCAGTATGATATTGGTTGTCGGTTTGTTGTAAATAACTTATTATTTTGAGATACGTTCCACAGAAACCTAGTTTATTGAGAGTTTTTAGCATAAAGCGCTGTTGAATTTTGTCGAAGGTCTTCCCTGCATCTAATGAGATAATCATGTGGTTTTTGTCTTTGGCTCTGTTTACGGGGTGGATTATGTTTATAGACTTGCATGTGTTGAACCAGGCTTGCATCCCGAAGATGAAACCTACTTCATGGTGATGGATAAGCTTTTTAATGTGCTGTTGCAGTCAGTTTGCCAGTAGTTTATTGAAGATTTTTGCATCTGTGTTTATCATGCATATTGGCCTGGAGTTTTCTTTTTTGTTGAGTCTCTGCTGGGCTTTGGTATCAGGATGATGTTGGGCTCATAAAATGATTTGGGAACGATTGCCTTTCTTTGTATTGTTTGGAATAGTTTCAGAAGGAATGGTACCAGCTCCTCTTTATATCTCCAATAGAATTTGGCTGTGAACCCATCTGGACCTGGGCGTTTTTTGGTGGGTAGGCTCTTAATTGCTGCCTCAACTTCAGCCCTTGTTATTGGCCTATTCAAGGTTTCACTTTCTTCCCGGCTTAGGCTTGGGAGGGTGTAAGTATCCAGGAATTTATCCATTTCTTCCAGGTTTACCAGCTTATGTACATAGAGTTGTCTGTAATAATCTCTGATGGCAGTTTGTATTTCTGTGGAATCTGCGGTGATATCCCATTAATCATTTTTTCTTGAATCTATTGGATTCTTCTCTCTCTTTTTTTTTACATATATATATATAATTTTTATTGCATTTTAGGTTTTGGGGTACATGTGAAGAACATGCAAGATTGTTGCATAGGTACACACATGGAAGTGTGATTTGCTGCCTTCCTCCCCATCACCTATATCTGGCAACACTCCCCATGCCATCCCTCCCCAAATCCCCACCCACACTGTCTCTCCCCTTTTTCCCCTCCAACAGAATCCAGTGTGTGATGCTCCCCTCCCTGTGTCCATGTGTTCTCATAGTTCAACACCCGCCTATGAGTGAGAATATGCCATGTTTGATTTTCTGTTCTTGTGTCAGTTTCCTGAGAATGATGGTTTCCAGGTTCATCCATGTCCCTACAAAGGACGTGAACTCATCGTTTTTGATGGCTGCATAATATTCCATGGTGTATATGTGCCACATT
>PVKV010035525.1:0-16528 GCA_004027835.1 Alouatta palliata
GGCTTGGTTAAAAAATGGTAAGATTTAGAGATCTAACACAAGTTTTTTCTTGATATTTACATTTTACTAAACATAAACATATAAAATATATTCCTCCTTTTGGCCCTTTTTTTTTTTGAGATGGAGTCTCACTCTGTTGCTCAGGCTGGAGTGCAATGGTGCGATCTTGGCTCACTGCAACCTCCACCTTCCATGTTCAAGTGATTCTCCAACTTCAGCCTACTGAGTAGCTGGGACTACAGGCATGTGCCACCATACCCAGCTAATTTTTGTATTTTTAGTAGAGACAGGTTTCACCATGTTGGCCAGGCTGGTCTCCATCTATTGACCTCATGATCTGCCCACCTTGGCCTCCCAAATTGCTAGGATTACAGAGGTGAACCACCGTATCCAGCCCATTTTGGTCCTTTTTTTAGAACACAATTACATTGGGTAGTATATTATTTTTCATCTATCCTGAAACTATTAATAGTTCTTAACTGTCCTGCAATTTTATCTATTAAAATGTTATAATGACATCTCAGCATGATGCTTGTTTTCCAAATAGAAACAAATTCATATTCACACATATATGAAACTTAGAGTTAAAGCAAATTTAATTTCATGATAGTCAATGATGATACAAGTGCAATACTGTGAATTTAGTAACTGATGGGCAATGAGAAAGGACTTTATATATCTAAACATTAGTTATTACGGAGTGTTCCTAATGTTCTGAATATACAAAATTCAGTGTCAGCAATATAACCTGCATATCTGAGACAAACATTGTCAGAATGAAACATGCTGAAAGCTAGCCAGAGCTTTCTAATAGGAAATGATGGGTCACCAAAAAATAGTCTCCAGAAGCTTATATGAAAGAGTCATAAGGAATATAAATAAAAATACTGATTATCATATGATAATATTTATGAGCAACAAGTGTTTCATTGTACACCATCATACATTCACATTGTTTCCTCTTTAAATCATTTCCATGATTTAAAGAGAGCATTGCATACAATTGTTCTACTGAATAAAAAAATGAATAGTATATTTGATCTTGCTAAAATCTTGTACTTTCTGAATGTTGACACACTCTATTTTGAAAGTGGCATGAAACACTTGCAATAAGATTAAAGCAGGTAATACAAGGCTTAAATTAATTATTAATTTAGTTTATAAAAGCAAATAATAGAAATGATGAAGCCCAGGTATTAGTACTTCTTCCTGACAACAAATGCATTAATATTATAAATGTTTAGTCAGAGTATGATTTTCTACCATGCTAAGATAAAGATGAGTGATATCACATGTAGGTATACAGTTTGGTGTTCTAAGACCTATTCAATGGTTCAGAATCATTATTGTGGATGCGATATTTTGTTGCAAGAATTTTTTAAAAATATATACATTTTATACATAAAGTATATATGATATATGTCTTAGACAATATTATACATATGCACGTACACACACACACACACACACACACACATATTTTAGATATAACTGGTATCAGAGTGAAGAGCATAGAGTGAGAAAGGAGAAAATCTATGGTAGGAAAAAAGGGCAAGTGTTTTGCTTTTTTTTGTATTTGCTTATCAAAGCAAAACCTCCTCACTTAACTTATGTACCAAAGTAAGAGTGATTAAAATGTCTTGATTTCAATCTCCCTTTATCAGGCAGTGGTCTTCACAATATTTGAAGGTTAACAGTGTGACAGTGATACACCAAGCCATCCAAACAATATATCTTCATAACAATGGACACTTTTCCAGTTAAATAAACTGGAAAAATATGATGGCATGCAGAAATCATATTAAAATGATGGTTCTTCTATCTGATGAATAGCAGGAGTGCTATTTCCTCAAAGACGCCATGAAAATTAGAAACATTTATCTTCAGTCAACTCTCAATTATCTACATGTAGATTATCCACTGTGTGAATAATCTGCTGCAATTTTAAAATTTCAAATAATTTCTTATCATCCATCATTTTTCTGAATTAATCATCCAGTGCCTCAGTAATAAATCAAAAAATCTCAAAAAAGCAAAGTACAATGGCTTATGGGATGGGTGGGTATAAAGTGCTTTATCCTAGATCCCAATTGATTTCAAACTTTAATATAAACTATTTTTTTATTACCCACTATTTTGTAATATTCACAATATTTCTTCTCTAATTGGTCAAATAATAAAATGTGAAATGTATTTTTTAACATAACTCACGATGTATGTACATGCATTCACATATACTTTTGACTAACATAAATCCTCCCAGTAGAAACATATCTTAAGATATCTGGATAGAACCTAATAAAAAGGGAAACCAGTTCCTGTAGATGTCTTCTATCTTCTTCAATATCCTTTGTTCTTATGCCTCAACAAAAATACAACAATTATGATCTATGTACTAAATATTTCTTGAGTTATTCTATGTGTCAGACATTAAGCTAGGCATTAGGAATTCAGGTACTTGCTTACCAGACCAATAGATTACTTTCTCTTGATGAGTTTATTTTCTTTTAGAAACAGACTAGATACAAATGAATGAATAAGTAAATTAAGACACTTATAAAGACCATAAAGAAGGTAATACTTGGTATTGTATAGAGATGGATGGAAGAAATGGTTTATCTAAGAGAGTCATAGGATACTGAGGAATAATATTTTAAAACATTTAAAGAATTTGATGAACTTAAGGATTTGTATACATGGGGATGTTTACAGCATTCCTTAATTAAATTACAGTATCTATTTATTCTTGAAAGTTTGAAACCAAAATTCTTAAAAACTATATTTTCTTGAAAACTAAACTTTCCCTTATTTCCAGGGAGAAATTAATTTTTTATATTTTGGTTATTTTGTTTCCACTAAAGATAAGGTAAAATAGTTTTTATTATTGTTATTTTAAATTCTTAAGTCCAAATCTCTTTTTTTGAGATTAGTCTAATGGACCACTGAGCCTTACTGAGGTGGAATGAACCTGGCGGTGGGTATTTTTGAGTGTGCATTGAGAGGAGTTCCTAGAGACAGAGTGGTTTGCTGTAATCCTTATGGGAAGAATGAGGAGAAAGAGAAGACAAAGGAAGCTAGGTCCATGGATTTGGCAGTGTGGGCCTAAACCTTGAAGTGGTTTTGTTTTGTTCCTTAGAAAGTGCTTAAGATAAAAAACCTGGAAAATATTTTCAGGTCAATTGCATATTTGGGAGTAGAGGTATTGCCCTTCCAAGGCTTTTCAGTCTCCACATACTATTCATCCAATCACCATATAACTGACATCAGTAAGCTGCAGATGAGAAAGAAATTGTGTGCCAAAATCTTTCAGCTTTTCCTTAGGAGGTCTTTCTACTACAACTTGGAACAATCACAAATCTGAATCTATACTTCACAACTAGATTAGGACAGTGAGAGGCCCCAGACTGTGAAGCGCATTTGAAACCAGAACAAGGTCTCTTCCCACTTCTGCCAATGCCCATTTGTCTTTCCAGCCCCTATTCTGTTCCTTCTCTCTTCCTGTGTCTCTCTTCTTACCTATTCCAATCAAAACCTTCTATTCCATTTAATCACTGTTAAAGGACTAACAAACAGCTATGATTTTAGGTGACTTAACTAACAGAATTAAGTTCAACAGGCCCTTGCTGAGGGGGCATTTGCTCTGTGGGACATGGTAAAGAGTTTCTGTTGAGCTGGAAATTGCAACTGCCAGTGAGCCACTTGGTGTTTTTCACGCTAGTGCATCTGCAGTCAAAGAAAAAAGTAACTATATTGAAGGTGGCCATAGATAACCCTGAGGACCTATGGCTTTCCTTACGGGTGTATGGAGGAGGGTGTCTTGTATCTAGGATCTAGATTAGGCACTGGGGCAACTCTTAGTGCTTTTGTACCCACTGATAACTATAAATGAGCCAGCCAGAAACCACAGCCTATGAATGGAAAGACAACTAAGGGCTCAAATTCCCAGGGAATAAATGTTTGGATCATTAATGCCCTAATTCCTCCAAAAGTGAGACCCAGGGAACCACCACTGCCAGTAGAACACTCAAAAAATCTAGAATAGATGATGGAGGTAACAGATGATGAATGTCAATTGTGAACCTAGGTTTAGCTGCAGCATGAAAATTATAGCCTTTTTATTTCTATTTTTTTGGAAACACATTTTAAGATTTTTTAGGAGAATGCAAGTTACTGCTATCTGTTCGTGTTGAAATTTTCCTTTCTTTTTAGGGAAACAGTTAGGGTACCTTGACCTCATATGAGATTCAAATACCATGAAAGGATGTAAGCATATCTGAGTGGCCAGGGGTGCACAATATCCCACCCAAATCGTAAGTCACCCCATATCCCTTGATCCTACCTATACCAATGAGCCTTAGATGCTTTCATTGTTTTCCCAGCTGCAGAAGCCTTAGATACAGGCCATGTTATTCCCATGGTACCAAATTCCTGGTCACAGCCTCCTCTTCCCTGCTGTGATAAGTGGAGTACAACCATGTAATGTGGTGATGGATAAAGTAAGTGGACCTATGCGCTGTTCAGACTGGGCCTGTGGATGCTAGGGCTGTAAAAAATACCCTAAATTAGCCAATTTACTTAAGCTAGGCAGTGCAAAATTTGCCAAAACAGGGACAAAGAGTGGCTGTAAAGAACTGCTAAAAAGTGATGGAAAGAAAAAGGGCTTTCTTCAGAAGGAAATTTAATCAGTGACTTACAAACTTTTTGGACAATGACTGACAGTAATACATATAATTTACAACACACTGAAGTGTGAGTACATAACACTTTTACACATGCTTACATACAGTTATGCATAAAGTACAGCTGAAAGTAACACATGATATTTCCTCTTACTCCCTGTGACATACTCTGGTATTTTCCTTTATGGTATATCTTATTCTCTTCATTGAAAATAAAACTGCTTATCTTTGTAATCTATAATTGTATCATAAAATAAATTTAGTAAGTAATAACTAACATTTAAAAAAACTCAATGCATCACTGATGGTAGTGGCATGTTATTTTGTTAATAACTTGTTTTAGTCATATACATGTTGCTACAGATGCATATATGTGTTTGTGTATAGATACTGAGTTTTCATAGAATGTAAAATATCAAAAAATAGGTTGAATGTTTCTGCTCTAAACTGTGAAACTTCAAGTTAGAAATTGAGGAGAAAGAACTCAGTGAGTAAGCTTGAAGTCTTACACTTGAATGTACAATTTTATCATGTTAGAATGAAAAATCAATATTTTGCAAATATTTATTATGTTTTTGCATTGTGCTTATCTTATTCCTCCTAATATGCTTTGATATAATCACTTTTGAAAATTCCAAGTAGATGCAGCCAGTCTGAGAAAAGCAAAAAAGAACTATTTGAGTCACACCTAGACATAAAAAATGGCAAATATGATGAGCGTACTCAGGAGTCTAGATGTGATTGAGGTTGTTGTGGGTGGAGATGGAGGAGGAAAGAGGATTAGATAAAGAAATGAAAAACCTGAAGGGACTTAATCTGGTCCTTTTATGCTTACTTTAAAGTTCTTGATCTTATTCTCTCTGTTGTTACTTTTCAATAAAAAGGCTTCTAAGCAACGAAGGATGGCACAAATATAGCACAGGGCACAAGAAGAAAAATATTTAAAAAGGATGGACTTAGGATTTGGGGTGACAATTATCAATTATTATCAACTTATTTATCAATTATTATCAATAAATTATCAATTTATTTACCTTACAAATTTCCATTAACTTAGGTCTACGCTGTTTTTCAAAGTATAGGTGATAATTTTTATTGTTTACCAAAAGCTTCAAATACTTTATTAAGGAAATGTTCTGAAATATTTTCAGATGAAACTCAATTAAATAACACCTTTAGAAATATCATCTTGCTTAATAATTTCTTTATCCAAAGTCATAAAGATATTTTCCTGCTTTTTTCTAAAGCTTTAAAGCTTCATTTTTTACCTTTAAAACTTTAAACCACATAGATATTATTTTTAAACATTGTGTGATAATTTTCTCTATTTTTAATCATAATTTTTATAATACTTTTACTGTTGTTCTACAATAGTGGTTGATCTAGACTAGATAATTGCCCTGGCCCAAATCTCATGTTAAATTGTAACCCCAGTGCTGGAGGTAGGGCCTAGTGGGAGATGTTCAGATCACAGACGGATCCCTCATGTTTTGGTGCTGTCTTCATGATAGTGAGACCTCATAAGCTCTGAAGTTTAAAAGTATGTGCCATGCTCCCCTACATCCACCAACCTTGTTCTGCTGAGGCCATGTGAATGCCTGCTCCCCCTTCACCTTCTGCCATGATTATAAGTTTCCTAAGGCCCCCCTAGACAACAAAAAATGAACGAAATGATAGAATGTCATTAATTTTTACCTGACTTTATCAAAATCAGTGTACTTCTATAACCCCTCCTAGTTTAATGGGAGTCTTATCTTTGCAATTGCAACATTTATCCAGCACCAGATTAATAGTGAACAAATTATGGCATTGCAGTTAGCAAGACTGGAACACCTATTGTTAGGTAACAGTCCATTTACTGAATAACACATTTTCTCATAACTAAACATCAAAGAAGGCATCGATAACTATCAATAGGCTACAGATGTTTGTAACTTGTATGTAGTTTAAACATGCTAATGAGACATGTATTATCTGATTATCAGCACAAAGAAACTCCAGCCTTTTTTATATTCATAGAGTCAGGCTGAAAAAATTATGTCTCTGAGACTTCATTCCTCACATGCATAATGAATGATTTCTCTGTCAGCAATCAATCCAAAATAGCACTGGTATAATGTACACCACAGCCAGACATGACATGCAGACAAATAAAAACTAATATTCATTTATTTAATGAATTTATGAGTCAACATGGACCCTGGCATAGTAGAATTAGATCACTCCTGTCTATGTGCTTGCCATGTGTTTTCTTTCTTTCTTTTTCCCTTCCTCTGAAAGGAATGTGTACGAAAATTAGAACTAGTCAATAAAAGTACGGAAATTTACAATCTCCTTATGGGATTACAGTAATGTATAACATTTACTAGGATTACTGTAGAGGAAAGATAAACTTTGACTAATTTCTAAATTTTAGAATGACTAAATCAATAGGCAAATATATGGAAGATAATTAATTTTTAAATTGCTAACTATATATTAAGTTCCAGAAATTGGAATGAGAACCAATAAAAATACGTTTTATTCTTTTTATTTTTTCTAAATTAAGATTCAGAATAAAGAATGGCATGAAAATTATAAATTTAATTGAATGGATAACACTGACACCATACGAAAAAGAAACATGATAAAACAAATAATGAAAATGCAGTATTTCTCTTTTCTATGGTGGTTTAATTTTTGTGCTGTCAAATGCTACACATTCATTGAATAAAATAAAACGTTTATGAAGCCTAGCTCAGTGCCAAACTAATTCTAGTTCAATTTTTGGAAAGTAACAAAGCTGGATAACACTAAATACCTAAGACATAATTTTCCGAAGTATAAGGCAACGAAAATGACATGAAATATCCCACAGTGAAACCATTTCATGGTGAAATAAATTTGTGAAACACTGTATCTTTATGTTTTTCTTAAACACTGCAGTAAGTCATTTAGTAAAGAAAACATGTTAATTTTATTTTACCCATTGTGACCAATTTTTTTTCCTTTTTACACCAATCAGAAATATTCTACCAAGTGAATATTCTTTTGAGTACATTTTGTCCAAGATAAATGATAAATTTTCAATTTATTTTTAAGTACATATTTGAAGATAAGGTTGTATCAAGGTTGTTTTCTAGAATGTTGAATAATTGTTACCTGTTTTATAAATTACTTAAACAAAATAAATATGTACTGTTTCTTTATTTCTTTATATACATATAACACATAGCAATGATATTTACATTCTATGTATGTTCCTAAATTCTTGATCATCTCTTGTCATAGTGATAAAAAAGTCTTTTTCAATCTTTAAAAAAAATTATTCAATATGTGCTTCTTGTGTGCCAGGCACTGAGCTAAATGCTGTATAATTATATTTAATTAATTCTTCCCAATGAATAACATTTGATGGAAAAGATAATCTGGTTTTACAATGAAGAAACTGGAACTTAGGGAAGTTAATTTCATCCTTTACTGTCCAAATTTTGCAGTCAGTAAAGGATGAAATGATTGTTCAACCTGATCTTACCTCAACGTTCTAATCACCATACTCTCCTGACCTCCAACCACCTTTTAGTCTCAGAGTTACATTCAGTTGAGGTTGAATAGATGCCTGGATTTCCTACATGTTTTCATCACACTCACCTCCACCTGTGCTAATGATGCCTTCTTTGGCAGATGTCAACTCCAGCCTCTTTCCAATCTGACAAAGTAAAATTATTCTTCTTTTGCTTAAAGTAAGTTTTGACCCAATAACTTTTTCAAAACTTTCAAATTATTTGTGTTTCTTTCCACTTTTCAGTAGAACAATGGAATTGTGGGGTTTTTTTTTGAAACAACTCTGTTATGATGTGTGCTTTTGACAGCAATAACAAAATTGACAGTTCAGGATTCCCAGAATTTGATTTCTAATAAGTACTCACAAAAGGTTTCTTAAGTGAATGAATGAATTAATGAATGAGTAAGATAATTAATAGATGAATAACATTAACCAGATTTGCTCAAAGGCATCTCTTCTGCATCAATTTTAGTGGCTTTGGAGAAACACACAGCCATTTATAAATTGCATAGAAATGAGCATGGCCCAGGTGACAACAGGCATTCATGCACTTTTTGGGCTCTGCAATTCCACATAAAGGTCGTTATTTATCTAGGTCTTATTTTCTTTATCTGTAGTACGGTCAATTCATACATTCATTCTGTTCAGGAATCAAGCTTTAATTGAGGAGCTATTTCCTACCAAGTACCAAGTAGTAACTACTAAATTATATGTTACAAAATACAGATTCACTTTTTAGAGGATAATTAGGGTAACCTTCTGTTTTTTAAAATTCAAAGGTGCCTAATTGCATGCCCATGACATGTTTGGCAGGTCACATTACCAACTAAAAAGGTTCATTTATATTTATGATCTCTTAAAAATAAGCTAGAAGTGAAAAACAAAGTAATATTAATATTTCCTAGGTTTAATAGTATAATAATAAAATATTCTCTCAACAAAGTATTAGGGGTTGAGGGGAATATTTAGAAAGAGTAACCTTTGCAAGTTTTGAATTATATTCTTAGATACATTAGAATTCAGTCATACACACACACACACACAAACCCAGAAAAAACTTTGGACTTTAATTGTACCATCATAAATCCAACATAATGGAGAAATAACAGATACGAGTTTTCAAGGAAAAATTGTAAACAGGTTCTTCTCTTTCTTGATTGTATTACAACCTTCTTGCAGCTAAGAGGAGCTTTTTCCAGTGTGTTAAGCATTCCTCTGTCTCATCTTCCCTCTATTCATTTTGATACACTATGATCCACAGGAAAGAATTTGCTTAATCATAAATGATTTTCCCTCTATGACATTATTATTTTGACTTCTGAGGAATAGAGATTGAATCTAACAATTTAGGAATCTAAATGCTTATGGCATTATAATAATTTAATGATTTATAAAGTGTCTTTCCTTGGCCTCAAAGTACTTAATGGAATTATAAATTCTTTGCAGAGTAAGAGGTCACATCATTGTCCCCCAGTCACCTGGAGTGGCTGATAGAAGAGAAACAGCCATTGCTTTTGAACAGCAAAATTTCAAATAATTCTAAGGACAACACCTTAGGTCATAATCTGATGAAATCTTCTATAGTAATAAATTTCATAGACGGCAAATGTGGGATATTATTAGAAATTAATGATTGAACAGCTATGGTAAGATTTTCTTGGAAAGGAGCAATCAGTGTTTCTTTAGGTCACATTTTTTCTTTTTCATGATTTTAAAATAAAGATATACTGTTAGTTTCCTTATGATTTAAAAGAAATACATTGTTCAACTTCTCTAGGTAAGTGGCATTTAGTGGCAGAGGTACCTGGTGTATTTTTTAAGAATTAAGAGTAGGGTTATGCTTCTATTTAACCTATGCAAAAACAGAAACAAATAATGCTGTCTGTGTATATATAAGTAGACATTGATAGTATTCATCAATATTTAGTTATTCATCACTTATGGGTAGAAGGAGACCTCATTCTCATCTTGTCTTACAACTGGAAGAGTCCATATGACCATCTCACATGACAGATCTGATGGGTTATATGATAAGTAACATGCGTCACCTTCAGATGAAAGCACTGAAGAGCTTTGTGTTAATTTCCTAGTGTTTTATCCTGTTATACAACCTACTAAAGCAGCCTGAAACCCCGAATGGCAATGTGGAGAACAGCCTGTGGCCACTGTGGAATTTAAATGAGGCAAATTGACCTTTGATGCTAAGCCACTCAAATCTTGCGGTTGAATGCTACCACAGGACAACCTGGCCCATTATGAATCATATCACAGATATATTATAAATTTTTAAAACCTTATCTCTAATGAAAATGCTCTCAAACATTTTTTGAAAATGTCTTAAAATATTTTTTAAATCCTTGAAAGTAAAAAATATATTTCAAATGCAAGCATTTGTAATTTGAATTTTTTTTTAGTGTTTCATCTTCTTTGTAGATCTTCATTAACAGAATAGCTCAACAATGAATACACGAAATACTTTCAACAAATGTCAGTAATATTTAAAGTTATGTAGCTTCATCATAAAGCCAATTGTTTTAAAATCTCATGAGCAGGGTGCAGTGACATTTGCCTATAATCCCAGCGACTCAAGAGGATGATGCTCGAATATCACTTGAGTGCAGGAGTTCGAGACCAGCCTGGAAACACAGCAGGACTCCCACGTTTTTAAAAATAATAGAATAAATTAAAATTGTCAACATTTTTTCTGCCAGATTTAAAATCTTTTACTTTAAAAATTTCAGAAAGCAAGTCAAAAAATGAGTTTTGATTAAAAGAGGAGATAAATTTTATGACTGAATATTAGTTATAAAATGTAAAATTTTAATAGCTATAAAACTTTATTAAAAGTGAGCATATCTTAAACATCACAATTTACTGAAATTTCTCACTCTTTTAATTTGCTCTTTTAGACTTTACTGTAAACACCTACATTCTTAGTCAATTCTTTATTCCAGAACCCACTTCTGCTTGGTTTTCCAGTCTTCTACTTCTATCAGCTTTGTAAATCATAAAACCCCAGGGCTAAGAATGCTTGTAAAGAGACCTACCTACTCTTTTTCCAAACTTCTCATGTGTTGGGTGTTTATATTATCTGGCATTACAATAGAAACAATATTCATGATGATTAAGATTATTTCGATAAATTACTTTTCCAAGTATCAGACTCCTTAAATTCACTTTTGTACTTAATGTAGTGTAAACCTGTTTATTGCTTCATTATTCCAGGGTCAAAAACATTTTCTATTTCTATATTTGCAGCAAGTATAAGCAGGTGGAATATTTACTATGTTGTAAATATCCAGTATATGCAATAAACTCAACCTCTCTAAAATGTTTATTCGTGATTCCTTTATGAGCAACCTAATGATGCTGAACCAGTGAAGACTCTCTTCAATGTAAATGCCCTATTTGGTGCTCCCTAATTTGGTTTCACTGATCCAGAAGTAAAATCTAAAGATTATGTCATAGATAATAGAAAACAAACACTGTTTTGGGGGGAACAAAAACTGATTTATGATATGTATACAATTTTAACCACAGGAAGTGTAGCTGCAGTGTTGCCAATCAGCCATACACATTCAGTAGCTCAAGGAAATCCTGTAAACCAGTTAAATCAAGTCTGGTTAAGAAATTTCTTGTGAAATATATAAATGCAGAGAGTTAACCCCGCCGCAGCACCTAGGGTAGCAAACTTCAGGAATGAAATATTTCTTTACATTCACCCATGATTAGCATGTCTTTCCTATTAGAAATCTTATTGTGAATGCAAAAGAATCTGTCTTAGTGTCCTACATAGTAGAGTATGTATAAAGGTAGTCTCCCTGTAAAATGAAGGAGAGAGAGAAAAAAACTTCAATTTGATCCATATATTTTTTTAATTTTCATTTTTGGATGTAATTTATAAAAATATGTAACAGTACAACATGTATATCATTTATACATACATTTTAATACCTACATTTGGTAAGATCAAAACATTTTTACTACGAAGGGGACATTTTCATACGTTTTGAGATCCTTGTTCCATTATATGGATGGAAAATCAAGATATTCTCTTTACTACTTGTGAATGAAAAATCATTCAAAAATGGACTTTAACTAAAATGTATATTTTCATTGTTCTTTACAATTTATAATTTGCTTTGGTAAGAATATATCCCTTGTATGGAATGTATTGTCTCAAAGCTACTGTTTCTTTTAGGGTCTGGGTTGGTCATAATGAATGGGGACACAGTGATTTAGACTTGCATTTCACTAATGATCCCACCACTTCCTACTTGCAGGACCTTGAGTACTTTACCCTGAAGTTGAGTTTTCATCTGCAAAATGGGGGATAATCAGGTTTACCTTGCAGGATTATTGTGAGAAATATATGGACTAACAAATGTAAAGTCTGGTTCAGAGTAAGGGCCTAACAAAGCTTAGCTAAAATAAAGTCCTAGTTGGTTCCAACAATTTTACATACTTCTTAAAAATGTTTGGAAGGATTCTTGAAGCCTAGATTTTATAAGGGCTATGAAAGGAATATCTATGGAACTGTTTAGTAACAGTTATAGAGATCATAAACAGATGAAGCAAATTATAAAATTTTGGGTAGATAACAACCTGCTATTAATCAGCACTCTCATTTTGCCCTTGGTGAATGGGCTGTGGTGTTCATTATCTCAGATATACATTTTTCTCCCAGGAAACCAGGAACTCACTGCTGATGTTTTAGCCATTTCCTTGTATCAAAACTCATTATCGGTTGCAAGATATATCAGATTTCTACATTTGAAGTACAGAGAGCTGCTCTCTCAAGACAAATTCAGGGTGCATATTTACATAAAATATTCTTGTTAGTTCAAATTTGCTACCATACATATTCATGCACAAGAGAATTTTCTGGAAAGTGGCTCACTTTGAAAGACACTTTCAAAACCCTTTCAGCTTGGAAAATCATTTTTATAAAGTAAAGGAGAATATTATGAAGCTGTCTTGGCTTTAAGGAAAAAAGATTATCTATTAAAGTGTTACTAAGTGCCTCAGCTTCCTTTCCTTCTCTAATTCTGCTGTAGTTTCATTTCTCTGTGGTTGTTATCCTCTCAATTTCAAGTGACTATACCATTCGAAGTTAGAAAATATACACTTTCCATTAAATGTTGACAACTTGGAGTTTTTTTATATTTGATGGTTCATGCACACTTCCCTGGAAAATTATACTTTTAGAAAGTTAATTTTGAATATGGTTTATATAATATACTTGGATTATGTAATAAGTATATTTATTCCATGGATTAACTACTGAAAAAAATATCTTCCCCTGAAGTCTGTGACAGTGAACATGGAATTGTAAAGAGTAGATATTTCCATGGTTTTCAAAAGTAAAAGAGTGTAATAAAGAATGTTGATTCATCATGTTTCGTATTTCCAAAAAACCTGGGGGAAGAAAGAAGTCTATCTAGCAATGGAATTCATTAAATGCCTGCATATAATTTTAATGAAATGATATAAAACCCTTAGAAATGTTGTATGTGTAGCAACATTTTTAATAACATTGTAAATGTTCACGATATACTTTGAATAAAAAATGGGTAAAAATAACTATAGGATTATTATATTCCCAGTTCTGTGAAAAAATGCAGATAAACCTTGATATGGTTAGGCTTTGTGTCCCCACTCAAATCTCAGCTTGAATTATTATCTCCATTACCCCATAATTCCCATGTGTCAAGGGAGAGACCTAGTGGGAGGTAATTGAGTTATGGGGGTGGTTTCCCCCATACTGTTGTAATAGTCACTGAGTCCCCACAGTATCTGATCAGTTTATAAGGGGCTCTTCCCCCTTCACTTGACACTTCTTTCTGCCACCTTGTGAAGCAGACGCAAGAAGATGCTTGCTTTCCCTTCACCTTCTGCCATGATTGTAAGTTTCCTGAGGCTTCCCTAGCCATGCTAAACTATAAGTCAATTAAACTCTTTCCTTTCCAATTACTGTTGGGTGGTTTTTTACAGCAGTATGAAATGGACTAATACATACCTTCTGGAAAGTATGTAGAATTTTGAGTTACTTTGCATCCTGTGATTGCTAGATTTTTAAAAGTTATGTAACAGTTTTTAAATATAATTTATCTTAAAATATTTTTTAAAATCTAAAAACATTTGGAGAAATGTTTGACCATTTCTGGTATATGAACATTCTGCCACAAGTTCCATCAAAGTAGGTAAAACCCTATGTGTGACTGTTTCAGAAAATATCAGCAGAAGTTTTCAAATTTTCCACTGAACAAGAAATATTTGGAGAATTCATTTAAAACAAAGATTCACAAGCCCCATTCCAGACTCTGATTAAGTCAGTCTAATGCAGTTCCCAGTAAGTTTATTACTATTATTAATTATTATTATACTTTAACTTCTGGGGTACATGTGAAAAATGTGCAGGTTTGTTACACAGGTATACATGTGCCATGGTGGTTTGCTGCACCCATCAACCTGTCATCTACATTAGGTATTTCTCCTAATGCTATTCCTCCCCCCTGCCTCCCTTTAAGAAGTACCTCACATGATTCTGATGCAGGTGGCCACTAAGAGAAACTGGACTGAAGCTGACATTTAAATTGTGCTTTAACTTTTCTAGTAATTATCTTGTACATGGTACATCCTGCAGTATTTGGAGAAAGGGCATTTTTAGCAGAGATATAAAACATGTTGACCTAAGTAGCTCTTATCTGAAGTTCTGTAACACACTCAGATAATTTTTAATAGCAATTGTGGTAGTAGTCATTATAGTATTAGTAGTAGAAGCAGCACTAGTAAAATAGTCTCTACTTATCCTCAGGGGATACATCCCAGGGCTTTCAGGGGATGCCTGAGACCATGAATAGTATCAAATCCTGTATATACTACGCTTTTCTTCCTATACATACTGGTATATTTTGGATTTTTGCTCCCTCCAAATTCCTTGTTGAAATGTGATCTCCAATGTTGGAGTTGGGGCCTGATGGGAGGTGTCTGGGTCATGGGTCTGGCTCCCTCATTCGTGACTTGTTGCTTCCTTGCAGGTAATGAGTGAATTCTTGCTTGATTAGTGCTTGTGATAACTGAATGTTAAAAAGAACCTGGCACCTCCCTCCCCTCTCCTTTTTCCTTCCTCTCTCGCCATGTCATGCTTGCTCCCTTTCTCCTTCCATCATGTTTGGAAGCTTCCTGAGGCTCTCACCAGAAGTAGATGTTGGTGCCATGCTTCTTGTAAAGCCTGCAAAATTGTGAGCCAAATAAATCTCTTTTCTTTATAAGTTACCCAGCTTCGGTTCATCTTTTACAGCAACACAAACAGACTGAGACACTTCCCAATGAGAAAGCTGAATTTATAAATTGGGCATGGTGGACATTAAGAATAACTAATAATTCAGTTATTAGTAGTAAATTATTATTAATTAAAATAAGGGTTACATGAACACAAACACTGCAAGTCTGGAACATCTGATCTGATAAGAAGAATGAGTGGGCAGTACATAGTGTGAATATACTGGACCAAGGAGTGATTCACAAACCATGCAGAATGAAGTCGGAAGATGAAAGATCGCATCACACTACCGCTACTACTCAGAATAGCATGCAATTTAAAACTGAGGAATTGTTTATTTCTGAAATATTCCACTTAATATTTTCTGACAGTGGTAGACTTCAGGTAACTGAAACACCGGAAAGTAAAACTGAAACCATAGATACGGGGAACTACTCTAATGTTAGCTGCTGGTACTTCTATAGCACTTGCTCTGGGAAAGGTACTGCCTTGAGCCACAAGTAAAGAACCATCTCCATTAAAGTAACAAAAAAGAATAATGCATGGTAGTTTTATGCTCTGCTCTCTTTCTACTTGAGACACAAAAAACTAGAAATGGCTGAAGTAGTCTCTGGAAAGATTTATGGGACACATCCTAGAGAGCATCCTGATTAAATTAGGATATAGAGGGATACGTTACTAGGGTACATTTGACACAGATGATCACAATATATCCTTAGGTCTTTTTGTTCCATAATTCTTAAAAGTATACCACTTAGCTATAAGAAATGAATTGAATTCTGAGGTATTCTCTACACTTCCTCCAAGTACTAGTAGCTCAGTTCCTCAGTTTGTGGATTATTCAGAGCCCTCACTCATTTTCCTTCTGCCTTGTGAGAAAATGGTCATTGGCCATTTCATTCACTGTATTTCTCCTGAACGGCAAGTAAGGGGTAGACACCGCCTAAGCATCTGCCCTATGTCCTGATCTCAGATTCTTTCCCTCTCTCCTTTCTTTCTTCCCTCCTGTGTCCCCTTAAA
>PVKV010035526.1:0-16521 GCA_004027835.1 Alouatta palliata
AAAAAAAATTAAAATGAATTAACTATATGCAGTGACTCAGAAAGATATCCAGATATATTGTTAATGCATAAAAAAACAAGTGAATATAAATCCATTTTTATTTAAAACAAAAGAAAGAAGTGAGAAGCAGGGAGAGAAAGAGGGAAGGGAAGGAAGAAAAACTACACAAAAAAAGAGAAAGAAAAAAGAAACTACATATATATGTGTGTAGATGAGCAGTTGATTGGTATGAGGGGAAGAAATGTGGAATGATCACATTAGACTTTTTTTTTTTTTTTAGACACAGTCTTACTTTCTTGCCCAGGCTGGAGTGCAGTGGCACAATCTCAGCTCACTGCAACCTCGGCTTCCCGGATTCAAGCGATTCTCCTGCCTCATCCTCCCCAGTAGCTGGGATTACAGGTGTGCACCACCACACCCGGCTAATTTTTGTATTTTTAGTAGAGACGGGGTTTTGCCATGTTGGCCCGGCTGGTCTTGAACCACAAACCTCAAGTGAGCCACTGGCCTTGGCCTCCCAAAGTCCTGGGATTACAGGTGTGAGCCACGGTGCCCGGCTGATGACATTAAACTATTAACAGCTTCCTTTCTAAGTAAGAAATGGCAAAAGGGTAGAGGCAGAAGGGATATGGGCCTCTTTGATATTAACAAGCTTGTCAGAGGCAGCATGCTTCAATTTGCAACAACAGTATTTAGCGGGTTCTACAATGTGCTAGGCACTGCCCCAAGTACTCTGCATTCTTTTTTTTTTTTTAGATGGGGTTTCACCATCATGGCCAGGCTGGTCTTGAACCCCTGACCTCAGGTGATCCACCCACCTCGGCCTCCCAAAGTGCTAGGATTACAGGCGTGAGCCACCGCGCCCAGCCTCTTTTTTTTTTTTTTTTTTTAACATGAAGTTTCGCTGTCACGCAGGCTCGAGTGCAATGTCACGCTCTTGGCTCACTGCAACCTTGGCCTCCCAGGCTCAAGTGATTCTCTTGCCTCAGCCTTCTGAGTCGTTGGGATTATACCATGCCCAGCTAATTTTTTTGTATTTTTAGTACAGAACAGGTTTCACCATGTTGGCCAGGCTGGTCTTGAACTGCTGACCTCAGGTGATCCACCCGCCTCAGCCTCCCAAAGTGCTGGGATTACAGGCGTGAGCCACCGTGCCCTGACTTTTTCTGAGACAGGGTCTCGATCTGTCTCTCAGGCTGGAATGCAGTGGCACAATCTCAGGTCACTGAAGCCTCAACTCTCAGGCTCAAGCGGTCCTCCTACCTCAGCCTCCCGAGTAGCTGGGACTCCAGGTGTACGCCACCATGCCTAATTTTTTTTCTTTTTACAGAGACAGGGTTTTGCCACGTTGCCCAGGCTGGTCTCAAACTCCTGGGCTTAAGCAATTTTGCCTGCCTCAGTCTCCCAAAGTGTTAGGATTATAGGTGTGAGCCACCACGCCCGGCCCTCACTTTCTTCCTTTGTCAGGACAATTTGCTATTTTAAATGTGTCCCTTCCAAAATTCAGGTGCTGCCAATGTGAGAGTATTAACAGCTGAGGCCTGTGAGAGGTAATTAGTTGAGGCAGGGCTCCTTCCTCGTGAGCGGGATTAAGGGCCTCATAAAAGAAGCTTCACCCAGCACGGGGCTCACCCGCCCTTCCACCTTCCACCTTCTACCTTCTACCACCTTCTACCTTCTACGTCGTACCGTCCATGTCAGGACACAGCATTTCTCCAAAGGCAGCTCTCACCAGACAGCCCCACCTTCTAGCACCTTGATCTTGGACGTCCCAGCTTCCAGAACTGTGAGAAATCAATTTCTTTTTTTTATTAATTACCTAGTTCCAGTTATTCTGTTATGGCAGCATGAAATAGACTAAGACAAACCCTATGAGGTCAATACTGCTAGTAGCCCCATGTTATGGATGAGAAAACCAAGGCACAGGAGAGAAGCAAGTTACCCAAGTGAGTAGTTATTAAGTGGTGAAGCTGGAATGATGTAAAAATACAGAGAGTGGCTGGGCATGGTGGCTCACACTTATAATCCCAGCACTCTGGGAGGCCAAGGCAGGCAGATTGCTTGAGCCCAGGAGTTTGTGACCAGCCTGGCCAACATGGAGAAACCCCCACTTCAACAACAACAGTAACAACAAAAATTAGCTGAGCGTGGTGGTATGTGCCTATAGTTCCAGCTACTCAGGAGGTGGAGGAGTGAGGATTACTTGAGCCAGGGAGGTACAGGTTGCAGTGAGACTACAGGAGGTACAGGTTGAAGGTGAGACTCCCTCAAAAAATAGAAAGATGGGGGTGGGGTGGGAGAGGCAGTGGAGGGAGAGAGAAAAAGAGAGAAATACAAGTAACAGCATGCAAGGGCATAAACCAAGGTACCAGAGAAAGGACATAAAGCCCCACAGTTGCTCCTGATAATGTCTGCTACTTCATACGCTACCATGAACAGTGGGTGGAGCTGGGAGAGAAGGTATCTGCAACTTTTTTGCACCATCTGAATAACTAGAAATAACTAAAATAACTAGAAAAGCACGATGAAGCCTTAAGCTCTCTGCCTGCTTTTATTATTGACCACACCTGGCAAGGGAGGCGCCTCTTGGGCTAACTTTGAGGGCCCAGCATGCCACACCAGGGGATTTCCAAACTTCATCCTAGGGTTTTGGACTCTCGAAACTAAAATTCAGTGGAACAGGTGTTGGATGATGATTTAAATGCGCTGGAAGTGATTGGCCGGCTTTGGATAGCCTGGGAAAAGGGAAAGGAAGCTCTAAGGCTGCCTCAACAAATTCCTGCCTCCTTAACCCACGGATTGAACATGATTGGGAGGCAAGCGAGCACATGAAGCCCGAACATGTGTTTTCTTTGTGATTGACCTTGCCATTAGTCGTATCAGTGTGTACTCAACACCGCTCTGACAGTTCTTATTCTACTGACTTGTCATCAATGTCAACAAGTAGTAAAACAGTCAAGGCACTTCTTAGATGAGCAAGTGAGGATATCCATCTCTAGCTCTTTGAAGGAGCTCACACTCTAATAGGTATAGGCATGCCTGTGACTTTAAAATTTTTCACGTTAAGGCAACACACAAACAGGAATACAACCCCCAAAGTGTAGCACCGTAATACACAGATCCCAAAAACAACTAGAAAGAATAATGGACAAAAGAAGGTTGTGGGCTGGGCACAGTGGCTCCTGCCTGTCATCTCAGCACTTTGGGAAGCCGAGATGGGCAAATCACCTAATGTCAGGAGTTCCAGACCAGCCTGCTCAACATGGTGAAACCCCATCTCTACAAAATACAAAAAAAATTAGCCAGGCATGGTGGCAGGGCCTGTAATCCCAGCTACTTGGGAGGCTGAGGCAGGAGAATCACTTGAACCCAGGAGGTGGAGGATACAGTGAGCTGAAATCGCACTGCTGCACTCCAGCCTGGGCAACAGGGCAAGACTCTGTCTCAAACAAACAAACAAACAAAAATGGTTGTGAATAGGCAATTAACAGAAAGGAAGCTTTTTGGGCCTGGAGGGTTCATTTTCCCTTCCTGCCGCTCACCTAGCTGAGCAACATGACCTGGGAGGAGTTAGAGCATTATCCTGAGAGAGGCCCCAGATGCATGCACAGATAACCTTCTCAGGGTACAGTGGCATTAGTATGCTAGGAGAGGTAAGGGGTGCAGAGGGCCCTGTTCAACAGAGGGCCGGCCGCAGTGGCTCACACCTGTAATCCCAGCACTTTGGGAGGCCAAGGCAGGTGGATCACTTGAGGTCAGGAGTTTGAGACCAGCCTGGCCAACATGGTAAAAACCTGTCTCTACTAAAAATAAAAAGATTAGCTGGGCATGGTGGCGTGCACCTATAATCCTAGCTGCTGGGGAGGCTGAGGCACGAAAATGGCTTGAACCTGGGAGGCAAAGATTGCAGTGAGCCCAGATCATGCCACTGCACTCCAGCCTGGGCAACAGAGTTAGACTCCAGCTCAAAAAAAAAGTTCAACAGAAGGAAACGTCAGGACTTCAGGGCTGGCCCATTAGGAAGGGTTCTGAGAGGAGCTTCCCATTTGAGCTGAATCTTGGTCTTGAACTCTTGGCCTCAAGCAGTCCTCCTGCTTCAGCCTCCCAAAATGCTGGGATTACAGGCATGAGCCACCACACACCCAGCAGAAATTTTTTTTTTTTTTTCATTAGTAGGGTTTCAAGTTCTTCTGCTCTGACCAAAAAAATTAGCTGGGTGTGGTGGCACACACATGTAGTCCCAGCTACTCAGGAGGCAAAGATGGGACAATCACTTGAGCCCAGGAGGTCAAAACTGTAGTGAGCCCAGATCATGCCACTGCACTCCAGCCTGGGCAACAAGCAAGACCCTGTCTCAAAAAGAAAAAAAGAAGTATGATAAGGGCAAGACTTAGTAGCAGTTTCATGCA
Source organism: Alouatta palliata (assembly GCA_004027835.1). Lineage (NCBI taxonomy): Eukaryota > Metazoa > Chordata > Mammalia > Primates > Atelidae > Alouatta > Alouatta palliata. The sequence goes on from PVKV010035526.1 coordinate 4,410, forward strand.
TTCTCCTTCTGCCTTCTCATCTCACTTGAATCCTCCAGGGAATGTAAGTGCAAGTCAGATGCCTCTCTTAGTTGCAAACAAAAAATCTGGATGTTTCAGTTAACCTCAAGATTTGGTTAGCTGTATACAGCTAAAACTATATAAGATCCAGGTCTTCCCTTTTCCCTCATTATCACCCCCTTTTTTGTGTTTAAGCTACAGAGAAATACAGAACATTCTGTAAGATGGAAAAGTCAGGAGATAGTTCCTGCCCTAGTATTGGAGGAGAGGGTGCCGGTGCCTCAGAGCAGCTGAAGAATGAAATACAAGGGAAACAGCAGCCACCGTGTAGGCAGGAAGCCTCTCAGCTCTCAGAATCTATTCCCTGCTGTCTCCCCCAGCAACTTATGCTGGGCTTCTAATCCCCAGATTCCTCCCTTTCTCAGAGATCCTGACAATTTTAGTGTGTCAACTGCAAGGGTGATCTCTTCCCCCACTCACTTTGACCAAAATGGGTTTCTTGTCTGTGCAGGTGCTTTTTTTTTTTTTCTTTTTTTTTTGAGATGGAGTCCTGCTGTCACCAGGCTGGAGTGCAGTGGCACGATCTCCGCTCACTGCAACTTCCGCCTCCCAGGTACAGTGCATTTTTAGAGGCAGGACCAGGTTTACAGGGAAGGAAATTACGAAAAGGCAGAATTCTGCCCCAGCTGAGGCAACAGCTTTCTAAATCTTAGGGCTGTCCAATCTCAGAGTGAAATTATTTGGGAAACAGCTCTCAGTCCCTGCAGTTGTCTCAGCTGGTTATTTATGCCTCAGGTGGAGATGGGGTACCCTCTAAGTTCCCCTGGGGCTGATGGGCAAGTGGGGAGGCTCTATCAGGTGAAATGGACCCAATACCAGAAACAGATCCAGTGCTACCCAATCAGGTTTGCCTAATCCAAGGGCCTCAGTGGAAAATACCTCCCAAGGCCGGGCGCAGAGACTTGAGCCTGTAATCCCAACACTTTGGGAGGCCGAGGTGGGTGGATCACCCAAGATAGGGAGTTCGAGACCACGCTGACCAACATGGTGAAACCCCTGTCTCTACTGAAAATACAAACTTAGCTAGGTGTGGTGGTGCAGGCCTGTAGTCCCAGCTACTCGGGAGGCTGATGCTGAAGAATCGCTTCAACCCAGGAGGCGAGGTTGCAGTGAGCCAAGATCACACCACTGCCCCCCAGCCTGGGCGACCAGAGCGAAACTCCATTTCAAAAACACAAAACAAAACAAAACCTGAGCCTGGCAGCCTGGAGCCTGGAGCTGGTTCTGGTCTCCGTCAAACTAAAGGCATCAGTTTCCTCCACTCCTGCCTACCAATCGCCTGATCTTCTCATTTTCTTCAGAAGCTGGGAATCCACATTTTTAAGTGAAATCACCCATTTTAATGTTAGCAACTTATTTCAAAGTGTTTTAAATACTATAGACCAAAAGAGGTATAGACTGTGACCTCAAGCCTCTTTTGGCCTCCGACGATCAGCTTCTGCACTAACCCCAGTTTTGGAGGGAATGTCTGCTTCCAAGGTCTGCTTCCTAAATGCTCACTAGAGTTCGTGGGGTGGAGTGAGGGAGGATCAGCGGCTCCCGATACAAACAGGCTCCCGATACAAACAGAAGCTCTCCCTCTCCTGGAGTCCGATCAAGGCTCATCCCAGGACTAATCTCTTCCCTTTGTGCGTTTTGAGTCAAGGAACAAAACTCAGGGCTAAGCCCCCACAACCACCTCCACACGCACTAGGTCTCCAGAAACGCGAGAACTTTGCCCTTCGCGGCACTTACCGGCCATGGCTCCGGTGCAGTCCAGGGCTCTGATTGGCTAGGCTCGTGGTTGCTGGGGCGACTCTGGCCGGGGAGTAAGTTCTCGGGACTGGGCGGCAGGGGCTGCAACGGTGCAGGAGTCCTGAGAGCGGGGCGCATTCTCTCTTATATCTGCTGCCCCGCCCATTTGAGTTGGACAGCCAACCAGGGTGGTACCCAACGCCTGGTTTTGGGGCGCTGGGCAGAGGCTGCCGGCTGCAGTTCCAGGAAGGGAGGGAGCCTGGGAGATGAAGGAGGGGCCCTTCCACTCCTGCTCGCCCTAGCAACTGGTGGAAGTCACGAAAAATCTCTGGGGGTGGGGGGAGGGGTTTTGTGGGAGGTGTGTGACAGAGACCTCAAAAATCTGGCTGGAGGGGCTAGGCAGGCCCATCTGTGCACTGAGGGGCAAGAGGATGCAAGGAGGAAGTTGTTCCCAAGGAGTCCAGGGATCGGTTGGCCACGCCCTTCGGGCCTTGGCAACAAACTGGGCAGCAAAAGCCGGATGTGGATTACTGTGGTTTCCCAGGGTCAGATTCAGCTGAGTCACTGTGACTGGATTTGGAAGGCTGACAGCACTGAGGAGACTTGCTCCGTAGAAAAGCGTTTGTTTCTTCCTTTTCTTTTTTCTTTTTTTTTTTTTTTTTTTGAGACTGGGTTGGTCTCGAACTCCTGACCTCAGGTAATCCACCCGCCTCGGCCTCCCAAAGTGCTGGGATTACAGGCGTGAGCCACCGCACCCGGCCTGTTTCTTCCTTTTGAAGATTCAGATTCTGCACTTGGGGGCATATACAATATATTTCTGTGGGTGCCTGCTGCTGGACCACCCCTGCTCCTCAAGCCAGGTAATTGGGAAACTACTTGGTTTTGTTTCCCCATGAACTAAAGCAAGGCTGGTGTGGAGATAGCAGTTACAAGGAAGCATTTAAAAAATAGCCAAAACAGAACCAAGCGTACTGGCTTTACACAAAATCTCACACGAAGGTACAGAACAGAGCAAATACTTTAAATCTGGGCCGGAGGTGGCGGCCCATGCCTGTAATCCTAACACTTTGGGAGGCCGAGGCAGGGGAATCAATTGAGGTCAGGAGTTGCAGACCAGTCTGGCCAACCTGGTGAAACCTAGTCTGTGCTAAAAATACAAAAATTAACCAGGCGTGGCGGTGCGCACCTGTAGTCCCAGATACTTGGGAGGCTGAGGCAAGAGAATCGCTTGACCCGGGAGGCAGAGGTTGCAGTGAGCCGAGATTGTGCCACTGCACTCCAGCCTGGGCAACACAGTGAGACTGTCTCAAAAAACAAAACAAAACAAAACTATAAAGTAATAGTTATACCGAAGAGGGGAGACATATGTGAAAAGGCGAAGGAAAAATAACTAGAACTTTAAAGTGGTAATTAACCATCAGAAGAATGACAGATGGGGGAGATAAGGACCACACAGGGCCCTTCCATTGTCCCTCCAGTGCAAAATTTAAGAAGGCACCAGAATTAAAAAAAAAAAAAAAAAAAAGCCTGTCACTGTGGCTCACGCCTGTAATCCCAGCTCTTAGGGAGACAGAGGCGGGAACATAGGCTGAGCCCAGGAGTTCCCTGCCTGGGCAACATAGCAAGACCCTATTCTCTTAGAAAAAAAGGCACCAGAAAACTCAGCAACAAGATAAATAATACTTTAATGCCATAGTTTTTTAAAAATCAAAATGAATGCAAGAGAGTCATGATGAGGCTGGGTGCGGTGGCTCATGCCTGTAATCCCAGCAGTTTGGAGGCCGAGGCAGGTGGATCATGAGGTCAAGAGATCAAGACCATCCTGGCCATGGTGAAACCCCGTCTCTACTAAAAATACAAAAATTAGCTGGGAGTAGTGGCACGCATCTGTGGTCCCAGCTACTAGGGAGGCTGAGGCTGAAGAATTGCTTGAACCCAGGAGGCAGAGGTTACAGTGAGCCGAGATTGTACCACTGCACTCCAGCCTGGCGACAGAGCAAGACTCTGTCTAGGGGGGGGAAAAAAGTCATCATGGGCAAAATGCTCACTGCAGCCTCAAACTCCTGGGCTCAAGCAATCTTCCTGCCTCAGCCTCCGGAGTAGCTGGGACTACAGGTGTGCACTTCCACACCCGGCTAATTTTTCACTTTTTTTGTAGAGAGGTGGGTTTCACTCTTTTACCCACTCTGGTCCAGAACTCCCAGCCTCAAGTGATCCTTAGCCTCCCAAAGCGCTGGGATTACAGGCATAAACTAACATTTTAACATTTTATCCATCATGACTTTTTGGCATTCATTTGGATGCAACAAGAGAGGACTCTATTATTTACGTGTATTTAAGAATTACTCTGGGAGGCTGAGGCAGGAGGATCACTTGAGCCCAGAAGTTTGAGATAAGTCTGAGCAACCAAGCTAGACCGCAGCTGACAAAATAGTATGAAAGGACCTTTTATTTTTATTTTATTTTTTTATCTTTTATTTTTTTAAAGATGGGGTTTCACCATGATGGCCAGGTTGGTCTTGAACTCCTGACCTCAGGTGATCCACCCACCTCGGCCTCCCAAAGTGCTAGGATTACAGGCATGAGCCACCACGCCCGGCCTGAAAGGACCTTTTAAAAAAGTTCTAGGCAGCCCTGTCCGATAGAACTTTGCCTGTCTATGCCACCCAAATAAGGTAGCCACAAGCCTCAAGTAGCTATTGAGCACTGGAAATGTGGCCAGCAGCCAGGCGTGGTAGCAGGCACCTGTGGTCCCAGCTACTCAGGAAGCTGAGGCAAAAAGATTGCTTGAGCCCAGGAGTTCAAGACTGCAGTGGTGGTAAAGGAGGAATGGCCACAAGAAACACACCTCTCGAACACTGAACTGGGAAGGAAGGGGTGATTTATTCAGCAGGGAGCAAGGCAGCATAGCTGCCTAAATGCCATGCTCATCTAACAAAGGAAGTACCTGCCCTTATAAAATCTTACAACTCTAGAGATTACACGTGAAAGGGTCTTGGTCCATGAAGTAGGCATGCGGTATGTGGCTTAGGTGGGGGTTTGATCTTGTTGAAAAACAATGCCTTCCAGAAAGATTCCTCCATACCGTGCCTGCGATCTAAAGGAGGGCGATGAAGGTGGCGCCCGGTCTGCCAGCCTTTACTTCTGTTGAAATGCAGTGTGGAGGTCAAGGGGGAGGTGATCTTAGATGCTTAGGTCTCCTTCTTCACCACCCTCTTTGAGGACTTCACCTATATAACATTAGTGAGAGTTCTCTTATTCTCATTTTCATGATCCTCTGAAGATAATGATGCATATAATACATTTGTGATGTGGTTCTCTGGTCTATTACAGCAGTGATGAATTTCTTAGCCATTTAGAGGAACGGGGGGAAAACGGGAGTAGCAAACAAACACCTAGCATTATTACCACACTTATGATGAGGTTCTCTAATCCTCCCAAGACTGGGGACCTCTCTTTAAACAAGGACTCAGGGTTGAATCCGCGCCATACCTGCACAGGCACGTGTGATAGTTCGGTCATATCCTTAACTGCTTGACCCTGTCGTCTATGTGTAGACAGCAGTCGGTTAGTTTGAATTTTTCACAGACTCCTCCTTCAGCTGCTAGCAAATAGTTTAAGGCCAACCAGTTCCGATAAATCATGGTTCTCAGTTGAGTTTCTTGTCCGGCCAAAGTGGACAGAGATTTGCCCGTTTCATTAATGAGTATTTCCAAGGCAGCCTGCAACCAGATGATCTGATTGAGCATATAGACAGGAGTCTGATGTCCCCATGAGCCATCCTCCGCCCATATGGCTGGCCCATAATCAATAATTCTTTCCGGTGGACACTCATCATTTTCCCATTCACCTATCTGTAGACTTCTTTTCTCCCGGGCGGGGTGGACTGGATGGCCTAACATCCCACCTGTCCTGGCAGACAATAGGAAAAAGGAAGGCTTAATGATGCCTATGACACAGCTACCTGTCCATCTTTCAGGCAGCTGTACGTATGCTCTATGTCCACATATCTAGTACAACCAAGCTGGGGCCGTCCAGTCTCTTCAATATCCAGGATGATTCCAAGCCTCCTGTAATTTTGGACATTTTAGAAGGGGGTTTTTCTCTGTGTAGTTTGAGCTCCACCAGGAAGAGTGTCCACTGTTCCATTATACAGTTGCTGCCCTAAGCAGCTAAGCTTTTCTACTGGAACAGTGAAGGCTTTTCCTTCTCTGGCCAAACAGTATTGTTCAATAATCGAAACCTTTAAAACCCCAAAACTGTTGGTTTGAATTCTTTGAACTGAGGTCAGGTCAGGGACAGGGTCAGAGGGTACTAACTCATGGGCTTCCTATGGCCACCTGTTACCCGTGGTAATTCCCCCACATACATAGCAAGAAGTGACATTAAGGGAATGGGTCACATTTTCAGCAAGTTGAAGGAACAAGTTCTTTGTCTTTTTTGGAAGTTCCAGCACTAGCTTATTTAATATGTCATAGAAGGGCTGGTACACTGGCTGGGCTGAGCGTTTCTGGATTTTCCCCTGAATCTGGATGCTGACTCCGGGATCAAGCCCATTTCCATCAATTCCTAGCATTACACTCTCCCCTTTTTCCCATTTAGGGTCTTAGGGGTTCATGATTATTAACTCTACTGGGTTACAATGTCCCAAGATACAGGGGACATTACTCCCTGGAATGGCGTCCCTCCCTTTTACAAGGTGAACAGTATTACTCGTATTATTTTTCCAAGCGGCCCAGATGATGCATGACCAAAAATAGATTTACTGCACCAGCACAGTAGATTTTCTGGCAGATATACTTACACTCTTTTGTGTAACTTCGTTCCCATCCGAAGGAACCACAGCCCCCCGCCACTGGAATGATAGACATTGATGGCCGCACAGGCATCAAACCTTAGGGTGGGCCGGGCGCGGTGGCTCACGCCTGTAATCCCAGTACTTTGGGAGGCCGAGGCGGGTGGATCACAAGGTCAAGAGATCGAGACCATCCTGGTCAACATGGTGAAACCCCGTCTCTACTAACAATACAAAAATTGGCTGGGCATGGTGGCACGTGCTGTAGTCCCAACTACTCGGGAGGCTGAGGCAGGAGAATTGCTTGAACCCAGGAGGCGGAGGTTGCGGTGAGCCGAGATCGCGCCATTGCACTCCAGCCTGGGTAACAAGAGCGAAACTCCATCTCAAAAAAAAAAAAAAAAAAACCTTAGGGTGACCTGTTTTGGGCTTCCCTTCTCCTCTGTTTTAGCTATTAACTTAGTAGGGCTGTTCCATCACCCTGTTAGGAATTTAATTTCAAAAGTAGTATGCGTAGGGGGCTCTGATGGGTTGTAGCAGACATCAGGCTGTCCATCCGCTGGATTACACACCTCATACTGAGTACCATTATATAAACATGTTCCCTTCTGTGTCCCTGCACATTCATAATAACTGTAGAACAAAAGAATGGCAGTAACTTTACGTTAACCTGGTGCACACACTGCGAGCATTCTCCAAAATTAGTTAATATCCCTATCGTACAAGTCCAAATACTAAGAAGAATAAGTCCCACGATGAACTTCCTCATGCTTTGGCCCTGCTTGGACCAGCCAGCTTCCAGGATGTGGCTGGAGCAGGGCTTGTTGTCCTCCTTAAGGTGATTTTGCAGTCGTCCAGGTCTGGTCTAGCTTCCCAAATTTCAGTTGCTGTAGGTTTGATGTGGCTGTGATGGATTCAGGATGGGATTCCCTCTACCTTTATGGCTGTGGAAGTGGTCAGGATCATGGTCTGGGGACCTTTCCACTGTGGCTTCAGAGGGACTGCATTCCAGTCCTTTATTCACATGTGATTACCTGGTAAGAAAGGGTGAGCTGGGGAGAATAAGCTTACAGGGCATCTTTCATTTACCCAGGTTGAAGTATCCTGAGTGATTTTTCCTAGAGCTGGTATCTGTCGTCCTAACTCAATCTCTCCCCACTCCTGAGGAGTTCCCGGGAGTGCCCGCCGTGTGGGAGGAAGCCTATGATATAAGACTTTATGGGGGAATATTGGGAGTACATCTAATGTTGAATAACACCAAGGGAAGTGCCTGCACCCACTGTAATTCTGTTTCCTGACACATTTTCCCTAAGCTGTCTGTCTGCTCCACCTTCTGCTTGGAGAAAGTCCTTTCCCTCCTGAATTTAACAGTCCTCTTTCTTTGTACAACGCCCCATGTACTTGAAGAGTTAGAAAGGCATACCGGGAATTAGTGTGGAAGTTCACAGTCTTATCTTCACTCAGTTCCAGGGCTCGGGTCAGAGCAGTAAGTTCAGCATTCTGAGCCGAAGTACCCTGAGGCAGTGGCGGCACGGTCCCGATGAGTGTCCAGAGTTACCACTGCACAGCCTGCCCACCTTTCTCCTCGTGGATTAACAAAACTGCCTAAATCCACACACAACTCCCAGTCTACTACTGTCCTTGGCTGATCCCGAAGATCGGGCCTGCTGGAAGAAACTGAGTCCAATACTTGAACACAGATGGGTTCAATCGGGCCTTCTGACACCAGGGGCAAGGTGGCAGGGTGTAAGGTGTTGCGATCCTCAAAGGTGATGCTGATGTGGGAGTGTCACTTAGCAGGCTCAGGTGTTTGGTTAACCCAGCACTGGTTAACCAGTGATGTCCTCTGGTATTCATTAGAGTCACTACTGTGTAGGGTGCTTTGATATTTAAATTTTGCCCCAGAGTTGATGTTAGAACTTCAGCTGCCACTTTTTCTCTTTCTGACACATACAGTGTGAGAAGCTTTTTTAAGTCAAGTAGCCCCAAAGCTGGGGCTGACAAAAGTTTTGCTTTTAGTTCCTGATAGGCCTGCCACTGCTGGGATTCCCATTCAAAGCGTCCTCTGTCTCCCCCCCGCCACTTTATATAGGGGTTTGGCCAGTACTGCGAAGTCTGGAATCCACTATTTACAGAAACCCACAGCTCCCAGGAACCTCTCGCCTACCTTTTAGTTTCGGGTCTTGGTAGGTTGCAAATGACTTGTTTCCTCTCTGCTCCCAGGCTGCACTCTCCCTGCCGGATGGTGAACCCCAGATACTGCACTTGCTGTTGGCAAATCTGGGCTTTCTTTTTAGACACTTTATACCCACAGTCCTCCAAGTAAGGCATCTGTTCCTTTAGCGCATCCAACTACTGTGGGTTGTTCCAATAAAAGGTCACCAGCCTATTGGAGCAGCATGCAACCTAAGTCCTTAGAAACTTCTGGGGGGTCACGGGCTAGTGCTTCCCCAAAGATGGTGAGAGAGTTCTTGAACCCCTGGGGAAGCTGGGTCCAGGTGTACTGGGTGGTCACACCTATTTCTGGATTCTCCCATTGAAACGCAAATAGTTTCTGACCTTCTGAGGCCAGTCCAGTGCTAAAGAAAGCATTTTTTAAGTCCAAGCAAGAGAACCAACTATCCTCCGCTGGCAATAATCCCAACAGCATGTAAGGGCTGGGTGCAAGTGGGTGCAAAGTCACTGTAGCCTGATTAACCAAACGCAAGTCCTGCACTGGCCTGCAGTCTGCAGTCTCTGGTTTACGAACAGCAAGGAGGGTGTTCCATGGAGACTGTCGAGGTGTGCTATAGCTGGCCTAGAGTTAGAACCTGAACATCATTTTATAAAAAAATAACAAAAGCTATGTTTTAAAATAAGTTGTAACAGTTGCCCCACTCTCCTCACAATAACTGCTGGCCTTTGGCTTCCGTACATAAAACTGCTAGTTTGCTCTGCAAACTAAGTAAAGCTATCTACCTTTCTTACCAGTAACAGCCAGAATTGTCAGCCTTTGTGACTAGAATAGCAGCCCAAGCTAATTCCATCCTGGTCCACGTGCTTTGTAATAAGTAACTAAGATCTGTTATTTCCTCTGCTGCCCAGAAGATGTGCAAACGAATGCTTATCTTGACTTCTGTAAGCCACTTAAGTAACAATCGAGGAGGGAAGATGTCCTCAAACCCCTGGAATGTCCGGAGTCCAGCCCCCTCCTCTCTGTCCAGGAGATAATTTACGAAAACCCCTAAATGTCTGTGTCCCTCACCCCCACCCCGCCTCTCACGCTGACTCCCAAAGTGATTTCTACGGGTATAAAGGGTCTTAACACCCTCCATTCGGGGCCACGGGTTGGAGAGACGTGAGTCCTCCGTGGTCACCGGCTTAATAAACCCTGCTATTTGGCATACTTTTGTCTTGGTGCCGGTTCCTTAATCTCGCCTCGAATACAACAGAGGAACTATAATTCCATAGTCCTTTAAGCGTTTTAGGTGGACCTGAATGCCTTTTAGGGCCTCTTGGGGAACTGGATATTGCTTTTGCCTAACCAGCTGAACCCCAGGCTTGACTTTAGTGAGCTCGGGGGCCTGGTTGATTGCCAGTCCTGGTGGATGGTCCTCTGCCCAGACCTGTGGCCATTGCTTGGCTAGAGCAAGGGGTTAATTTTTGTCTTGGTAAAGTCAGGAAAAGTCTCCCCGCCTTGTCCAGGGGAACTGTGAGAGCCTTCATAATCCCTGCCTGAGGCAGTTTCCCTTATCAGGGAAGGTGATAGTATTAGCTGTTAGTTTGCACAGCAAGCCTCTCCCCAAGGTGGGTAGGGGCAGTCTGGCATGTACAAGAACTGATGTATAACTTCATGGCCTCTAACCGAACAGGTCCGAGGCAAACAGAGAGACTGTTTCCTGACACCTCAGTAGCTCCAACGATATTGGTCGTTTCCTTTGATGGGGGGTTACAGGACTGTCATCCAGACCATAGGCTCTTTGGGGGCAAATGAGCCTGGCCCCTACTTGAGTCCAGTGGCCCTTCCATTAAACTGAACAGAGCTCCTTCACTTTCCTCTGAAGCCTCATGCTTAAAATCACCCTGTTTTCCTGTTAACTGGGGGCACTGTCCTTCCTGTGTCCCATTTCCTTACAGTAAGCACACTGGTCCCAGTGCAGGTGCGGGTGATTAGACTGGGTAGCTTTCCAGGAACCCCCCTTTCCCCGCCCTTTTGAGGGCTCTCCTTTAATAGCGGCAGCTATCAAGTCGGCATTTTGTTGAGCCTGCCGCTTATTTTCTCTAGGACTCTCTCTATGACTTACCATGTCTTTGTTTACAGTCACCTGGTTACCCTAAAGGAGGTGGGCAAGTTTCCCAGGATCGGTCCTACCATGTTTCTGTTGTACGGACACTCCAAGTACCCGTTCCTTCTCGGTGTTCAGCCGCTGGGTGAATCCACACTGTGGGGGCCTTCCACTCTGCTCTGGCGAGGCTTTCCACCCAAGCCAATACTTGCCCGGGAGCGCTCTCAGGACTTGCATTGCCCAAGTGGGTGGGAGCCCCCCACAGGGAGGCTCTGAAGGGTTAAGCAAAACCACCTGAAAGCTGTGCCGGTTATCTGCCAACCGAAACTTGCTTCCCAGTCAGGGAACCAAATAAAGCAGGAACAGCCGCAAGAAACACTGAACTGGGAAGGAAGGGGTGATTTTTTAATTTTTAATTTTAATTTTTTTCTTTTTTACAAAGATGGGGTTTCACCATGTTGGTCAGGCTGGTCTTGAACTCCCGACCTCAGGTGATCCGCCCACCTCGACCTCCAAAGTGCTTGGATTACAGGCGTGAGCCACCACACCCGACCAGGAAGGGGTGATTTATTCAGCAGGGAGTAAGGTGGCATAGCTGCCTAAATGCCAAGCTCTTCTAACAAAGGAAGTCTCTGCCCTTATAAAGGCTTACAACTCTAGAAATTACACATGAAAGGGTGTGGTCCATGAAGTAGGCGTGGGGTATGTGGCTTAGGTGGGGGTTTGATCTTGTTGAAAAACAATGCCTTCCGGAAAGATTCCTCCATACCGTGCCTGCGATGTAAAGGAGGGTGATGAAGGCGGCGCCAGGTCCGCCAGCCTTTACTTCTTCTATTGAAATGCAGTGTGGAGGTTAAGGGGGAGGTGGTCTTAGATACTTAGGTCTCCTTCTTCACTGGACTCAAAAAGAGAAAAAAAAAAGTAAAAAAAAGTGGCCAGTGGACTGAGAAAGTGAGGTTTTCATTTTAATTATTTTAAATTAATTTTTTAAATATTTATGGTTTTTTTTGTTTTGTTTTTGTTTTTGTTTTTTTTTGAGACGGAGTTTCACTCTTGTTACCCAGGCTGGAATGCAATGGCGCGATCTCGGCTCACCGCAACCTCCGCCTCCTGGGTTCAAGCAATTCTCCTGCCTCAGCCTCCCAAGTAGCTGGGACTACAGGCACGTGCCACCATGCCCAGCTAATTTTTGTATTTTTAGTAGAGACGGGGTTTCACCATGTTGACCAGGATGGTCTCGATCTCTTGACCTCGTGAT
>PVKV010035527.1:0-16491 GCA_004027835.1 Alouatta palliata
TCGTCTCAGCCCAAAATCTCCTGAATCTGATAAGCAACTTTAGCAAAGTCTCAGGATACAAAATCAATGTGCAAAAATCACAAGCATTCCTATACACCAAGAACAGACTTAAAGAGAGCCAAATCAAGAACCAACTGCCATTCACAATTGCTACAAAGAGAATCAGATACCTAGGAATACAACTAACAAGGAACGTAAAGGACCTCTTCAAGGAGAACTACAAACCGCTGCTCAGTGAAATAAGAGAGGAAAATAAATGCATACTTTTAAAGAAATAACGGTAAATCAATCACATTTTGAGTGATGGCATACATATTTATACTTTACTTGTTTCTATAAATGAAGGCAATATTGAAGCAGGATATTTCCCTGACACCTTCATGGGACTTGTGACAGGGGCGCCTCATTTACACAACCTGCAGTTCTCAACTCCTTGCAGGAGGGAGTGTGTGAGTGAATGGGGCGAGAACTGGAGTACATGAGCACTGGAACCAGCTGGCTGATTCAGTGCCAGCAGGGGCAAAATCCACTCACTGGGACCTGGTGTATTCCAACCCTTGAAGGAGGGAGAGCACAGGTAAGTGGGCGCAGGAGCCATGGGGAACACTTTGAGCATCGACAGAAGCAAACTTGGTGCGGGCCCTGCAGCCAGCATCTGGAGGGATACCAGTGACCCTTGAAGATCCAGAGGGCATGTTGCCATGCTTCTTTAGCTCTGCCATCTGTAGACAGCTTAGGTATGAACAGCTAAGTGGACCCTCTGCCTTTTCGTATGAGGTGGTTGCTCTCCACTAGCAAGGGCAAAGGGCCAGTGTGACAGCCTTTTGCGTCCACACTCATGGCTCCTGAGCTCTTGTCTACTGTCCAGTAAAAATGAAGTCACGTGAATGAATTGAAATATGGTAAATGTAGAGGATTTTATTGCTGATAAAAGTGGCTCTCAGTGGAAAGGGCAGCTGAAAAGGGGCCGAGGTGAGAAGATAATCTTCCCCTGAAGTCCAGCTGTCTCTGGCCAGATTCTTCTCTAAAGTTATGCCATCAAGCTTCCTTCTGAAGTCAAGTCACTTCCTTCAATGTCTAGCCACAGTCTCTGATGTCCAGCTGCTTCTCCTCTCTGCCAGCTGAGTCTGGGGTCTTTACAGACACAGGATGGGGATGGGATGGGGATATGGGTGATTTAGGAATAGGCAACCTTCAGCCAGGAAAAGTTCTCACTTTGGGCTGCAGTCTGAAGCTTTTCAGCTTGAGAGTCAGCCTTAGTTAGGGCCGACTAACTTTTCTGCCTAGAATTTTTCTGCCCCTGTCCCTGTCAATATCATAAACTACTTATTGATTCAGCTATTCATTCATTCATACATTTCCTCCACAAACATGTTATTGGGTTTCTGGTGAGGCAACAAGATTGAGATTCACATTTTATAAAGTCCACCCAAGCAGCAATATGGGTTTGGTGATATGAGTCTTAAGGAATGCACATTGCTGGGAAATCAGTAACCTTAACTTAAGGTCCCAAAGTAGACAATAAAGGGAAAACAAAAAACAAAAAAACGTTGCTACATAGTATCAATTTTTGTGAATAACAATGAATAAAGGCATGATGATCGATGTGTTTTATATATGGGCAGTTATAAAAATTTGTATGAAATTATCAGAGGATGAACAGAGCATGAAGATAATGCGTTTAAGTTTGGTTATATAGAAGTTTAGTTATCTGTGGGAAAATTAGTTTGACAATATCGTTGGGTGTTTAATAGTGGTATCATTAGGCGCATTGCGGAATAGTCATACTTAGTTTATAGGTTGTTTAAATAAAGTAACTCATGGGATGATACAATTGTGTAGAGTGAGATGAGATAAAAACACTGGAGATAACTTCTGTAGGCAATAGTGTTTCAGAAACATCTCTGAGATTACTAATAATCTCTGAAAAAAAGAGATTAAAAGGAGCAGCCATAAGGATTTTCTTTTTTGTCTGTGGCAGAATAATTCTAGAAAATTGTATGAAGCATTTGTCAACGAGTAAACAATTCTGACATTTGAGAAAGGGGAAATAGATGAAATGAGTTTCATGTTTCTAAGATGATATAAATTTTTCTTTTATATGTTTAATGGGTGATTCAGATAAAAATAAGAGAGAGTATACAGAAAAGACATTTGAAAAAATAATGACCCCAAATGTTCCCAACACGTTGAAGAAAGCCAGTACTTGCATCCAAGAAGCTAAGTGAATCTTAAGCAAGTTAAATATAAATAAACTTTGTTCATGAAAACTACTTCTGCTAACACGACTGCACGCTAGCAACCTTTGCTGATGAAAACTACTTCTGTTAACAGGCTTCTTTACCTTAGACTGATGTCTTACTGTAGACTAGCCTGACCTAACTTTGTCAATATGGTAGTTCAACTAGGATGAAGCTATATGTAAAAGCCGTTAATTTTGCTGCTTCAGGATGGGGTGAGAAGAAAAAGGGAATTACTAGATTTGTTGGAGTATTGTTGATTACATTGGCAATTATGTTGTCAGGAGAACATGGAGGACTAACTGCTCTGCTAGGCTGATAGGATAGGTACGCTGAGAACAAACGACAGACCGGGAAATAACTAGGAATTTCACAAGGAAATTCAAAATTACATGGATATATGGAGAAATTTAGAAAGCTAGATGCATGATTATTGAAAGATTCATGCTAGAAAATATCTAAGAAGATAATGAGCTGTCACTCGAGGCTAACTTCTAGGCTCTGTGAAAGTCTGGCTCAGTGTAAAGAAGTGCTCAGCCAGGACTCAGCCTGAGCCGAATAGAAGTTGTTTGTATTGTTTCCTTTGTTTTTTTGTCTATGTACTTACTATTAGTGTTAAAATTCAGCTCCTGTTTTTCAAAAAATCCCTGTCAAAACACTACCTGAACAAAAGCTCTGGTAATCAGACCATAAAGCCAAAAGATACAGTCTTTGCAAAAATACCCTGGTAAGTCACTAAAAAAATGTACTAATGAAGTCTTCAGAGGTCAAAAAACTGGCAGACCCTGAGTAGGGCAGACAGGGAGATAATCAGAGTTTCCTAGTTATAACAGTGAAATAGCCAATTTTCAACAACAATGAAAATCACAAGGCTTAAAAAGAAAAAAGAAGGCATGACCTATTCACAGGAACAAAATTAATTGACAGAAATCATCCCATAGAAGCCCAAATTTCAGACTTACAAAGGCTTTAAAATGTACTCAAACACCTAAAGAAAAATATGGACAAAGAACTAAAGAAATCAAGAAAAACATGTATGGACAAAATGAGAATATCAATAGATGTAGAAATTATTAAATGGAACTGAATAAATTCTAGAGCTGAATAGTACAATAACTAAAAGAATTCACTACAAGGGTCTAAAAGTGAATTTGAGCAGAGAGAAAAAAGAAACAATAAACTTGTAGGCAGAACAACGGAAATGGTTGAATCTGAGGCCAGAAAGCAAAAGAATGGAGAGATTTGATTAGGGCCCAAGAGACCTGAAGACCACTATCAAGTAGAACAACATTCTCATTTTGTGAGTACCATATGGAGAGAATAATGAAAGAAAGAAAGAGAAAAAGTATTTCATAACATCATGACCCAAAATTTTCAAAAATTTTATGAAAATCATAAATATACAAATCCAAGAAGCTTAATGAACTCCAAACAGGACAAAGGGCACTAAACGCTGGGCCAAGCACACACACACACACACACAAATTTATAATGAATATAACATAAAGAGAAAATGGAATAATGTAAAATGGTCAATTAAAATCAGAGAAAGCCAATTAAAAAAAAGTGCAAGATAAAAGATTTTTAAAAATGGCAACAAATAGAAAGGGCTAAAACAATGAAGCAATAGATATTAATTCAAATATATCAGCAATCACTTTCAATGTTAATATTCTAAATAAATCATTTAAAAGACAGAGACTGTCAGAGTTGTATTAGAAAAAATTTAATAAACAAGACCAAAGTCTATGTTGTCTGCAAGAAACATACTTTAAATGTAAAGACACAGGTAAATTAAAAGTAAAGAGATGGGAGAAAGATATACCATGATAATACTAATTAATAGAAAGCTTGATAATCTACAGTAATTTCAGATGAAGTCAACATCAAAGCAATCAAACATATAGAATAAAGAGGGATATTTTGTAATAATAAGGGGAGCAAGTCTTAAAGAAAACAAAATAATGTGTGTGTGTGTGTGTGTGTGTATCACCAGTGTCAAAACAAATGAGGCAAAATCTGAAAGAACTTCTAGGATGAATATAAAAATGCACTACTATAGTTGACTAGTCTAACTCCTTTCTATTAGTAACTGACACAACAATTATAGAAAATCAGTGAGTATAGGAAGTCCTCATTTAACATCCTCAAGTTCTTCAAAACTGTGACTTGAAATGAAACTATATACAGTGAAACCATCTTTTTCTCATCAACGTTATAATGAAACATTGTTGAAAAAAAATGATTTTTTCCTTGAGGACCTGCTCATATCGTTTCCCTTAAAGTTACACTTTCCAAGAACTTGCAGGCAAGGTTAGGTGAGGACTTTCTGTATATAATTGATCTTAACACAATGATCAGTCAACTTGATCTAGTTATATTTAGAAAATATTCCATACAATGAGACCAAACATTATTCTCAAGACCACATAGAACATTCTCTATTGTAGATCAAATTCTCTGTCTTACAGTATACCTTAACAAGTCTAAAGAACAAAACTCTACTATGTATGTTCTGAAACCAAAATGAAATTGAACTAGAAATCAGTAATAAAAAGAGAGCTGTAAAGCCCTGAAATACTTGGAGATTAAATAACAAATTCATAAATAACACATGGGTTAAAGTAGTCTCAAGAGAAAGTTTGAAATCATTTTGAACTGAATAAAAATGAAATACAACTTATCAAAATTTGTGGGATTCATCAAAAGCAAAACTTACAGAAAAATTTATAGCATTGAATGCATATATCATATCTAAAGTCAGAAATTTAAGCTTTCATCTTAGCAAACTAGGGAAAGAATGTTAAGCTAAATCTAAAGTATACAAGGAAAACAGTACAGTAAAAATCAATAAAATAGAAAAAAAAAAAGCGAATCAGTAAAGGAAAATCAATGAAAGACCGGTTATTTGAAAATGTTAATTATATTGATTAACCTCTGGCCATGCTAAGAAAAATGAAAAAAAAGACATAACTTATTAGTATGAAAATGAAAGAAAGCTAACTGCGGATCAAATGAACATGTAAGTGATAACAAAGAAATATTGTGAATAACCATATACTCACAAATGTTATAATATTCATTAAAAAACTTAATTAAAAGACACAAAACAAAACTCACACAAGATGAAACAGATAATAGTAATAGGCCTACATGTACTAAAAGAATTAAATCAATATTTAAAAACCTTCTATTAAATAAGCTCTCAGGCCCAAATATAGTCACCAGTAAATATGACCAATCATTTAAGTAAGAAATTACACTAATTATCTGAAATACCTTTAAGGAAATTGAAGCAGAGATGCTACTTCCTAACTCGTGCTATGATGCCAGCATCACCCCCAATAGCAAAACCAGGAGACTTCACAAGGGAGGAAAACTACAGATCAATCTCTCTCATGAATGTCTCATAATTTCTAAGTTTTTATGTCTCTCCTTTCATTGCTGATTTTATTTATTTGCATTTTCTCTCTATTCTTTTAGATGTTTTATCGATTTTTTTTTACCATTTTAAAAATACCTCTTAGTTTCACTGATCTTTGTTTTCTATTTTCTATTTCATTTACTTCTGCTCTAATACTTATAATTTTTTTCTTCTGCTAATTTTGGGCTAAGTTCATTTTTCTTTTTCTAGTTCCTTGAAGTGTAAGGTTAGGTAGTTTATCTGAAATATTTCTCTCTCTTTTTTTAAATGCAAATGTTAATCACCGTGAACCTCCCTGTTAGTGCTGCTTTTGCTGCAGCCAATAATTTTTGGCATGTTGCATATTTATATTCATTTGTCTTGAGGTATTTAATTTCCATTTTGATTTCTTCTTTGACACAAAGATTGTTCGCCAGTGTATTGTTTAATTCCCTCATACTGTAAATTTTCCAGTTTTCCTTCTGCAACTGATTGATTTAGTTTCATCCCTTGTGATCTGAAAAGATGCCTACTCTGATTTCAATCTTTTAAAAATTTGTTAACTTTTATTTTCATGATCTAACATTTGATTTATCCTGGAGAAAGAACCGTGGGAACTTGAAAGCAATATGCATTCCGCTGCTGTTGAGTGGAATATTCCATGTATGCATGTTAGGTCCATTTGGTGTTTAGTATGATTCAAATTCTCTGTTTTCTTACTGATCTTCTTTTGGGGTGTTCTTTACATTATTGAACATGTGACACTGAAGTCTCCTACCATCATTGTATTGCTATCTATTTCTCCCACTAGTTCAGTCCTTGTTTGTTTTATATACTTATGTGCTCAGATGTTGGGTGCTCAGATGTCATACGTTTCTAGTGCATTGAATCTTTTATTATTATATAGACTTTGTCTATAGTGAAAATCAAAAGACAGTTTTTTGAGACCTGGAGAGTGGGTATGTGTGTATTCATTTAGTTAACTCATTGCTAACTTTGCTAATATATTTATATATTGTATAGTTTTCAGAATTATATGGTATCTCAATTTTTTTAAGTATAAAAGCAACCCAAAGGCAATAATATGCTTATAGAATGTCAATGAGTGGAAAGATATACACATACACACATATACACAGATGCACATGTTATGTATAGATGCACAAATATAGATGTAGATACAAGTATAGGTATAAGTATGAATTTTCTTTACATGTATAGAATATAAACACTAGATGGAAAGAAGTTAGTTATTTAAAATTGGTTTTCTCTGAGGAAAGAAATTGATTTAGCAAGGGAATGGGATGGTGGTTTCTCAGAGTATACATTTTTAAAAATTGTAACTTAATCCCTATTACTGTATTAACTTCTAAATTATTGATGTTACAAATAAGTTGAATGCAGCAAACAGCATTCTAAACATGTATATAGCAGATTAATATTTAAATAAATATGTGTAAACAAATAGAAAATCTATGAAAAATATGGCACTGTAGTTTGCATTTATGAACTTAAATGTTCTATTTTTTTCTATCAGCTTGCAAGACATTAAAACTTAAATTATTACATATATACATATATACTATTAAAGTGAAAAAATATAAATTTATTTAAATATCCACTAACTCCCCACTAATTTATGATATGATTCATTTCTAGATGAATTTTATACTGAGAAAAGCTACAGTAAACAGTGGAACAACTGGTTTATTCTGAGTTTCTACATTTTTCTGCCATTTTTCATAATTTTCCTCATTGCAATCTTTAAGAGAAATGAAATAAGGAAATTATCCAACAGAGAGAATACAGAATATAAGCGGTAAACATGATATAGAATTAATATATTACCTTAAATTATCCTAGTCATTAACCAGTGTCATGCATGTTGTGTAACATTTGTTGTATTAATTTCTAAATATACTTTTTAAAATCTAATGTAACTGGTATCTTTATAATTTTGTTTTTCAATAGTTTGTTATTATAATCGGGCAATCCAAAAATCTGAATTTTCTTGAACTTTTCCTGATGAGTATGCTATGCTGTATCAGAGACTTACTAGGTCAGAAAAGAATATAGTTAGTACATTATTTCAAGTACTCTTTTAGTTAGATCTAATTATACAATGGTGTTGGTTGTACTTATTATTTTATTATCTTTATATATACAAATATATATATTTGTAGAGATAGTGTCTCTATATATTGCCTAGGCTTGTCTCAAACTCTTGAGGTCAAGCAGTTCTTCCATCTCAGCCTCTCAAAATGCTGGGATTACTGACATTAGTCATGGCGTATGGTCTCCCATACATATTTTTGATATTAATACGTTATCAAATATATAGTTTGCAAATACTTTGTCTCATTATATAGGCTACCTTTTCATTTCATTGTTTCTTTTGCTATACAAAACATTTTAGTTTAATGTAATCACTTTATTTCTGCTTCTGTTGCATGTGCTTTTGGTGACATACCCAAGAAAATCATTGCCCAGACCAATGGCAAGGAGCTTTCTCTCTATTTTCTGCTAGAAGTGTTATAGATTCAGGCTTTACATTTAAGTATTTTGTCCATCTTTATTTGATTTATGTGTGTGATGCTTTTACATGTGAATATTCAATTTATTCACCAGCATTTATTAAAGAGACTATCCTTTCCCCATTGTATATTCCCTATCTCCTTGTCAAAAATGTGTTGACCATGTATTCAAGGGTTTAGTTCTGTCCTCTATTCTGTCCCATTGATATATGTGTCTTTTTTATGCCAGTGCTTTACTATTTTGATTGCTGTAGCTTTGTAATATAATTTGAAATCAGAAAGTATAATACCTCCAGCTTTGTTCTTTTTGCTTAAGATTGCTTTGGCTATTTCACATCGTTTATGGTTTCTTCTTAATGTCAGGGTTTTTCCTATACCTGTGAAAAATGCCATAGAAATTTTGATAGAGATTGCAATAAAACTGTACATCACTTTGGGTAATATGGACATTTTAACTATTTTCTTTCAATCCTTAAACAGTGTATATGCTTTTCATTTATTCATGCATATTTTAATTTCTTCATTAATTTTTATGGCCTTCATGTGCCAATTTTTTACTAGATTGATAAAATTTACACCATTTTACTCTTTCTGATGCTGTTGTGAATGGGATTCGTTTCTTAATTTCTTTTTTAGATAGTTCATTATTAATAAATAGAAACACAATTCATTTTTTAGTTTATATTATAGTGTCTAGTACGTGTAAACTTCAGCTGGGATTATCATTCTGAGTTCAGAATTTATGACCATGAAAATGACATCTAAGCGAAGAGTAAAGAATACGCATGCTAGCATTACGAAAAAAAAACCTATATTGTGTTTTTTGTCAAATTTGACTACTACTTTTGAACATTTCTCTTAACCCAACAGTATCTGATACTGTTTGACCACACTCCTTTCCTGAAACTATTTTATTCCTTGAGAGGGAGGTCTACTGGCAAAAAAAAATTCTCAATTTTTGTTTGTATGAGAAAATGTCTATTTCTCTTTAATTTTCAAAGGATAATTTCACAGGGTGGATAATTCTGGAGAGAGAGAGACAGACAGCAAAAGAGAAAGAGAGAGTGAGAGAGAGAGAGAGAGAGAGAGAGAGAGAGAGAGTGTGTGTGTGTGTGTGTGTGTGTGTGTGTGTGTCTTCTCGGAATACCAAATATTTTACCCTACTGTCTTGTTTCTTTGTTGACTGAAGAGAAGTTGGAAGTGATTCTTTATTTGAGCCTCTATAGGTAAAATTTTTTTCCTTTATATTCTTTCAAGATTTGTTCTTTGCCTCTGATTTTCTGCAGTTTGAATATGATATACCTAGTTGTTATTTTTTGACATCTAATCTGCTTAGTTTTTTCTGAGTTTGCTACATTTGTGGGTTGGTGTCTGATATCAGCTTTGTGAAATTATCAGCCATTATTGCTTCAAATAATTCTATTTTTCTTTTCCTTCTGGTATTACCATCATGCATATGTTACTCCTTGTGTAGTTGTTACACAGTTCTTGAATACTGTCTTTCTTTTTCTCAGTATTCTCTTCTTAGATGTTCAGTTTTGGAAGTTTCTATTGACGTATTCCCAAGCTCACTGTTTCCTTCCTCAGCTGTGTCCAGTCTACTACTGACTCCAAGAGGGGCTTTATTTCTATAACAATGTTTTTGAATCCTAAAATGTATTATTTAAATTATGTCTTAGATTTTGAATCTTTCTAATGACATTGTCCATTTCTTCTTGCATGCTATCTTTTCCTGTTAAAACTCTTTGCAGGGTCTGTCGGGGGGCAAAAGGGGAGGGACAGTGGGGGGTGGGGAGTTGGGGAGGGATAGCATGGGGAGAAATACTAGATATAGGTGATGGGGAGGAAGGCAGCAAATCACACTGCCATGTGTGTACCTATGTCACAATCCTGCGCGTTCTTCGCATGTACCCCCAAACCTAAAATGCAATAAAAACTATATATATTAAAAAAAAACTCTTTGCATATTAATCAAATTATTATGACCTTCGAATCTCATAATTCCAACATCTCTACCATGTCTGAATCTGATTCTGATGCTTACTTTGCCTCTTTAAACTGTGTTTTTGTCTTTTAGTATTGCTTGTGATTTTTTGTTGAATGCTGGACATGATATTCTACGTTAAAGAAACTGTGCTAAATAGATTATGCTGGAAAGGTGTTGCAGGTGGAAAGCATTTTGTAGTTCTATGATTAGGTTTTAGTCTTTTAGTGAACCTATGCCCTGCATTCCTACTTCTGAGTTTTTCCTACTCCTTTACATGATGATAGAGTGGGGCTGAAGTGAGAAATTTCCCTTCTCCCACATGAAAAGCAAGTGAGGGCTGCTGTTGAGTTCCCCCAGGTCAATTAGGCTCTGCTAAAACCCCAGCAGCCTAGGTTCTGATGAAAGAGTTTCTCTTGAGGGCAGCCCTTGCTAAGAAGAACACAATGCTCTCGACACATTCCAGACTGGCTTCTTTTCCTCTCTCCTAATTCTAGAAGAAGAAGAAGATTTTTCTCTGATTTTCATTGTGAGAACCTGATAGGCTTCTGGAAGCATAATAATATGGACTAAAAGTAGGCCCCATAGAGTTGTTGACTCTCAGACGTGTCCACGCTGAGCTTCTGTCTATTCTTCAGTTATAGTTTAGGTTTTTCTACTCTGGTACTTGCTCCCATGGAAGTTTCTGCTCATAAATTTCTGCTCTGGTAAATTATAATTAGTTATATCCACCTGTCTGTCTCTAGTTTGGGAAATAGCTGTTTGTCTTGTGATCTCAATTCTGTAACAGATCTAAGAAGAGTTGCTAATTTTCAGTTTGTTCAGATTTTTATTTGTTGTTATTACAGAATGATGAAATGACAACTCCCAAACTCTGTACATGCTGGACACAGAAACCAAAGTGTGTCTATACTGTCCTTTTAAAGAATACACTTATGCACATAGTTGCCTTTATTAAAGTTCTTTTCTTCTTCATGTTAAATAATTTATTCATGAAATAAAAATAATTTCATTTTATTGTTATTCTATAATTACTGTCTTGGGATTTGCTTCAGTCTGAAGAATATTTTGTTGTTGTTGTTTCTTGTAAGAAACTACTAGTAATTCTCCCAAATTCTTAAATACTTCTATTACACAATCATCCTTGAAATATAGTCTTGCTGGCCATAAGGTTTTTAGTTGGCAGTAGCTGTTTTAACATTTTGGATATGTCACCCATTGTCTTTTAGCCTCCACATTCCTGATGGGAGATAAGCTGAGAAAATCTTACTGAAAGTTTTTAGTATTAGTGAATTGTTTTTGTCTTACTGTCTTTATCTTTCAATATTTTGACTAGATATAGATATAGATTTTTATTTTTGCTCCTTTACATCTCTATTCTTTCTGATATTCCACTAGATGTATACTGGTATACTTAATGGTATTCTACATTTATGTAAAGCTCTATTTATATTTTTAAGTAATTTTTTTTGTTCTTCCACTTGAATAATATCTATTAATCTATTAAATTAACTGAACTTCTTCCAGTTCAAATATATTGCTGAGTCATTCTAGTACCTTTTTAATAATTTCATTTTATTGTTATTCTATATTTGATGAAACATTGTCATCATTTTCCCTCTTTTATCCATGATTTCCTTTAGTTCTTTGTATTTATAATAGCTGCTTTGAAATCTTTGTCTGCTAAGTCTACCTTAGTCCAAATATTTCTGCAGTTTTTATTGCCTAATATTTTTGGAGGGTATATGGATTGTACCTTCTGTTTTATTCCTCTGGATTCTAATCCTCCCCAAGAGATTTGTTTGGTAATTTGGCTGGACTGTTTTATTGATATATGTTTTCCTTGTAATGTGAAACTTCTGATGTTGATCCTAAAAGGGTACAGACTTAGGATGTACACGGTCACCTTGTGATGACAATGACTATCGTCAAGGCCCTTTTTGACACCCTTTTTGTTATTTTTCTCTGTTAAGCCATATGCTTCTACCTTTGTCACACCAGCTATTTACCAATTGCAGGCTGATTGCTAAATTGTTTCAACATAACTTGGAGCATAAATTGCTCCACAGTCTGATCAATTAAATCCAAGTGCTTTTGCAGGAATAGTCTTTGAACCTAGTCCTTGAAACTTATTTATTCCCTCTAACCCTGGAAGAACTACCCTGAGTGACCTCTTTCTTTGGTTGTCTTTCTTAAACAACTATCTGGTGTATAATTTATTTTTTAAAATATATCTACCAGTCTTTTCTTAATTGTTTACTACCACAATCTCCATTGATTTTGATGGTGTCCTTTCCTACCTTTTGTTGTAATTTAGTTACCTTAAAAGAGGTACATTTTACTCTTGGACATTTATCTCCAATAAATGAAAATTATGTTCTCTCAGAAACTTAAATTCAAATGTTCATTATACTTTAATTCATAATAATGAAAAACTAGAAATGACTTCAATGATCTTCAGTGGGTGAATGGTTACCGAAAGTAGAGCAAATCCATAATATGATATATACTAACTAAAACAAAGCCAGTTTCAAAAGCTGACATACTGTGTGATTGGATTTATCTAAAGTTGTTGAAATTTTAGAAAATCAATATAGGAAAAACATTAATGATTGTCAGGGACTAGGAATAATGTGAGAGTGTCATGTGTATGTCTATAAAGGGGGAAGGAAGCAGAAAGTCTTGTGTTTATAATATAGTTCTGTATCTTAATGTGATTGTAGTTATATGTCACTACACATGTGATCATGTTGTGAGAACACACATGCCAGCATAAGATCATGTATAGCTGGTGAAATATGACAAACCTCTGTGAATTAAATCAATGTTAATTTTACGATTTTTGTATTATAGTATAGTTAGGCAAAATGTTAACATAGAGGAGCTTCAGTAAAGGGTACACAGATCTTCTTGTACATTTCTTTGAAATGTCTCATGAATATGAAACTAATTTTCAAGACAGAAAATTAAAAAGTTAAATCATGAATATAAATGTAAAGCTAAGGTTATGGAACTTTTTGAAGAAAACAAAACTTTTGGAGACCTAGAACTATACTAAGAGTTATTTTACATGCAAACAAATCATGATCCATAAAGAAAATTTGAACTTCATAAAAATTTAAAAAGCAGTTTTTATAAGGTATCTTTAATAGAAACAAGGAAACAGTATGACATGAAAAAGTGGATTGGTTAACATTAGGTGACTTTAAGTTACTTTTTCCTGCAAATGTTAAAGCAGAGGGGACTTTCTTATCACATAAGCTAAAATTGACCTGGATTAGGCTATAATCTCTCTCCTGATTTCTTGGAAGGTCAGATAAACAACTTAGTTTCAGTTTGGTTACATGGCACCTTAGGCTGAATGGCTCCATTTTAGTTTGTTCTGTTGGAGCCTAGCACAAGATCTTAGCTCACCAATAACCTCCCATAGATTTTATTAAACAACTTCCCAAACAACCATCTTACAAAATCTTTTTAAGATGCAAAATTAACACTCAGTCATACTTAAAACTTTTGAATAATTTAATATTACTCTTATAAAAAGTTTACTCACCCAATTAGCTTAAATGTCAAATGTGACATTCGTTCTTTAGTTACTTTTGATAGAAAAAGCTAAATAATTTTTTTTAATATATACACTTTTTATTGCATTTTAGGTTTGGGTGTACATGTGAAGAACATGCAAGATTGTTACATAGGTACACACATGGCAGTGTGATTTGCTGCCTTCCTCCCCATCACCTATATCTGGTATTTCTCCCCATGCTATCTCTCCCCAACTCCCCACCCCCTGCTGTCCCTCCCCTTTTTCCCCTCGACAGACCCCGGTGTGAGATGCTTGCCTCCCTGTGTCCATGTGTTCTCATTGTTCAACACCCGCCTATGAGTGAGAATATGCGGTGTTTGATTTTCTGTTCCTGTGTCAGTTTGCTGAGAATGATGGTTTCCAGATTCATCCATGTCCCTACAAAGGACACGAACCTCATCGTTTTTTGACGGCTGCATAATATTCCATGGTGTATATGTGCCACATTTTCCCGGTCCAGTCTATCATCGATGGGCATTTGGGTTGGTTCCAGGTCTTTGCTATTGTAAACTGTGCTGCAATGAACATTCGTGTGCATGTGTCTTTATAGTAGCTAAATAATTTTAACTGCATTTCCAGAGAAAGTTGTAAACATCCTAAAAAAGAATTTATAATTTATTTCTAACTATGACATTTCTTCAATATGCTTAGTTTCCTGTTAGCCTCTGACCTACTGGAACCTAAGGATGGCATCCCTTTTATTTTGGAAGTTGCTGCTACAAAGTTCCCTGAAATGTCTTCAAGGCCTTTCCCCATTGTCTTGGATAATAGCACTGGCTCCTTTTTAGTTAATATCTCTAGCAAGTGGTTATTCCACAGACGACTTGAATTCCTCTCCTTTCAAAGCTTTTTCTTGCTACATGGCTAGGCTGAAAATTTTCCAAACTTTCATGCTTAGCTAGCTGTTTCAATATAAATTTCAACCCTAAATCATGACTTTGCTCCAACATCTGACCATGGGTTGTTAGAAGCAGCCAGCCAACATCTTGAAAACTTGCCTGCTTAGAAATTTCCTCTGCCAGATATCCTATATAGTCATCTTTAGTTCGAGCTTCCACAGATCCCTAGGGAATGAGCACAATGCAGCCAAGCTTTCTGCTAAGGCGTAACACACATGACCTTTGCTCTAGTTCTCCTCATTTTCATCTGAGACCTTGGCAGCGTGGATTTTACTATCCACATCACTGTCTGTATTTTGGTCACAACCATTTAGTCTCTAAGAAGTTCCAAATGTTCCCTCATTTTCCTGTCTTTATCTGAGCCCTCCAAATTCTGCCAACCCATTAACCAGTTCCAAAGCTGCTTCCAGATTTTCAGATTATCTTTAGAGCAATGCTCCACTGCTAGGCCATTCTTGCATTGCTGTAAGGAAATATGAGAAATTGGGGTAATATATAAAGAAAAGGGGTTTAATCAGCTCACAGTTCTGCAGGCTTTACAGGAAGCATGGTGCTGGCATCTTCTCAGCTTTTAGGGAGGCCTCAGTAAGTTTACAGTCATGGCAGAAGGTAAAGGGGCAAAAGGTTTCTCACAAGGGAAAAGCAGGAGCAAGCAAGAGAGAGTCAGGTGGAGGTCGTACCACACACTTTGAAAGAGCCAGATGCTGCAAGAACTCACTATCACCAAGACAGCACCAAACCGTGAGAGTTTCACCCCCATGGTACAAACACTTCCCACAAGCACCACCTCCAGCAATGGAAATTATAATCCAACATGAGATTTGGTCAAAGACAAGTCTCCAAACAATATATACACATGTTTTTTAAAAAGCAGGCATCCAGGTCGGGCACGGTGGCTCATGCCTGTAATCCCAATGCTTTGGGAGGGCAAGGCAGGTGGGTCACAAGGTCAGGAGTTCAAGACTAGCCTGGCCAA
Organism: Alouatta palliata; assembly: GCA_004027835.1. Taxonomy (NCBI): domain Eukaryota; kingdom Metazoa; phylum Chordata; class Mammalia; order Primates; family Atelidae; genus Alouatta; species Alouatta palliata. Next base: position 15,623 of record PVKV010035527.1, read on the forward strand.
CATGGTGAAACCCTGTCTCTACTAAAAAAACAAAAAATTAGCCAGGCATGGTGGCACATGCCTGTAATCCCAGCTACTCGGTAGGTTGCGGCAGGAGAATTGCTTGAACCTGAGAGATGGAGGTTCTGAGACTGAACCGCTGCATGCCAGCGTGGGAATGCTGAGACTCCTATCTCAAAAAAAAAAAAAAAAAAAAAAAAAAGCAGCCATTCTAATCAGTCAAAGAAAATTAAGGAATTTAAATAATGAACATGTATTTCCTGTTTTGATTACTTGACTGACGAACAGAGGTTTTAATAAAATCATGAGTAACTATACATTATTTATCATGCCTTCAGTGATGTATAGTAGACTTCAAAAATATGTTCAGGTCATAGAGAGTCAGAAAGCTGTTATTAGCTAATAGCAAAACAAGAAATCCTGATACATTAATTATCATCAGTTGTCATGCGAATTAACAAAATACATAAAAAATAAAGTCTTTAAGCTGTATAGGACTATTTAAATAAATATGACATACAACATTTATCATAATAAAAAGCACGTGGTTAAGAAGTAAATACTTCAGTGAAATAAAAATCTTGGCTATTTAGAGGTTAATTTTCTGTGTTATCATTGTTTATAAGTAAAACAAATTTTTTTTGAAACAAAATATATTTAGAAAGATTTTTTACAATTCACAAAATTACAATTTATTTTACAATTCATAAAATAAAAATGAATTCTAAAAAAGCTAACTTTACCTTACATTGTTCCTTTCTACAAACTAGAAAAGACGATATTTGACTTTGCTTTTAAATATTGCATGAAAAGTATAGAAACAATAGTATTCCATAGAAGGACAATTTAAGAATGGCAAAAAAAAAAAA
>PVKV010035528.1:0-16523 GCA_004027835.1 Alouatta palliata
TTCCCATTCTGTTGGTTGCCAATTCACTCTAATGACTGTTTCATCTTATGAGAAGGACTCAGCAGGAGCACATGGTCTTCATCCTCAACAGACCAGACCACAGAATCTGATCCAGACTGGTGATCCAGTTTCCTTCTGACTTGGTTTGCTCTTGATCCAAGAAACAAGTAGTGCAAAGAATAAGTTGAAATATAAATATTTTGTTGGGGATTTTGGCATCTATGTTGATAAGAGATATTGGTCTCTAGTTTTCTTATGATGCCTTTGTCTCTTTTTGTCTTTGTATTTGGGTAATGCTAACCTTATAGAATGAGTTCGGAGGAGTCCCTGTGCTTGTATCTTCTGAAAGCAATTGTAGAGAATTGGTATATTTTCTTCCTTAAACATTTGGTAGTAGTCACCAGTAAAGTCAACTAGGTATGGTGCTTTTTGTTTTAAAATATTATTGCCTATTGATTCGATTTATTTACTAGATATAGGCTTATTCATATTTTCTGTTTCTTCTTTTGTGAGTTTTAGCAGATTCTATCTTTTAAGAAATTGATCGCTCTAGGTTATCAAATACGTGGGCATCGAGTTGCTTATAATCGCATTCCTTGACTATCCTGTTAATGTCCCTGGATTTCATAGTTATGTCTTCTTTTTCATCTCTGATATTAGCCATTTGCGTCCTCTCTCTTTTTTTCTTAATTAGCCTGGCTAAAAGCTCAGCAAAATTACTGATATTTTTAAAGAACTGGCTTTTGGTTTTATTCCAGTTTTATTTTGATTTCTTATTTTCACTTTCATTGATTTCTGCTCAGATTTTAATTATTTGTTTTCCTCTGCTGAGTTTAAATTTAATTTGTTCTTTTTTTTTTCTGATTTTCTCAGGTAGAAGCCTAGATCATTGATTTTGAACCTTTCTTCTTTTCTAATGTATGCATTCCATGCCCTAAATTCCTCTTGAGTACTTTCACTGCATTTCACAAATTTTAACAAGTTGCGTTTTCATTTTCATTTAGTTAAATGTATTTTTAATTTCTTTTAAGATTTCTTCTTTGATTCATATGTTATTTAGGACTATGTTATTTTATTTTTCCTATTTCACTTTTTCTTCTTGTCTCACTAGATTTTCATATCAATTGTGTATTGTTATTCCATTTTTTCGTTACTATTAGCTTATCTTTATACCACTTACATTTTTTTATTGGTTACTCCGTAGCTTACAATATACATTTTAAATTAATTTGAATATAACTTATATGATATCCTTTCATGGGTAGCATATAACCTTCAAACAGGTTTTTGCTCTCTTACATTTGTATGCTATTACTGTCATACATTTTACATTTACATTAAGCAATGAACACAAAGTACATTGCTATTATTTTTGCATCAGATAATTATCTTGTAGTGTGCTAAACATTTTCAAAATAAATTTTGTGCTAACCTTAATTTTTACCATTTCAAGGATTCTGTGTGTATGTGTGTGTGTTTACATATCAAATTTTCTGTCTGCTATAATATTTCTCTTGCATAGAGATCTGCCACTAAAACTTCCTCTCATTTAGCTCTGCTGGAAATGTATTCATTCAGTTTTTGTTTGTCTATAGAAGAATTTATTTCTCCTTTGTTCTCAAAATTTTTCTTCTGCATACAGAAATATTAGGTGATAGATTTCTCCCTGCCTCAGGGCTTGAAAAATGTAACTCTATTGTCCTTTGGCCATCATAGTTTCCAACGAGAAGTCAGCTTTGATTTGAATCTTTGTCCTTCTGGATATGTGTCTTTTTTTCCCCCTCAGCCTGCCTTCAAGATATCCACTTTATTTTGTGCTTTTTGGCAGTTTGACTATTATGTATCTAGGTGTTGGTTTATTTGTTTTTAGTTTTAATTTTTGAACTTCTGGAATTTGTGCTTCGATTTCTTAGCCATTATCTCTAAATATTTTTAAAAATTTTTCTGGGACTTTTCAGTTGCATGCATGTTAGATTGTTTGATGTTGTTGCAAAGTCCTCACCTGCTCTCCTCTTTCTCTTTTTATTGTTTTTTTTCTCTTTGTGCTTCCATTTTGCCAATTTTTATTAATGCATCTTTAGGCTCATTGCTTGTTTCTCAGCTCTGTTGAGTCTACTTCTGAGCATTCTTCATTTCTGTTACTGGGTTCTTCATGTCTAGCATTTTCATTTGATTCTTCTGAGTAGTGTTTAAATATTTGCTGAAATTCTTTCTGCCTTTATGCAGGGTGTTTGTCTTTTCTACTAGATCCTTCAATCTACTAATGAGAGTTATTTTAAACCTCTGGGTATAGTTCCTTTATACAAGTCATATCTCTGATTCTGTTTCAGTCCGTTGCTTTTTCCAGTAACAGTGTTGTTGTTGTTGTTTTCCTTTTCTCAGATCTTTATTTTGGTTGAACTGCAACATTGTGTGTATAGGATAGTAGACTCTGAGATAAACAGTATAATGTTTTGCAATGGGCATGTCTTTTCTGTTTATTCTGTAGTGCTGTGTGTGGGGGTATGGGCATCAATGCAGTCATGAATTGAGCAGGGACTGAATTTTGTTGTATGGTGATCCTCAGTGAATGCACCAACAAATCTAAATTTTTGAACTCCCGACCTCAGGTGATCCGCCCGCCTTGGCCTCCGAAGTGCTTGGATTACAGGCGTGAGCCACCACGCCCGGCCCTAAATCTAAATTTTTGTAACAAATTTTACCTAGGGTGGAATATTCAATTACAGAGGGTTTTTCCAACATTGCTCTTCCACCCTCAGTTTAAGCTCTGCCTATGATACTACGTATCAGGGGGTATGTCCTTCCACTTGCTGCCTCTCTCCCCATAATAAACTTCTGTTATTTGTTCTTTGATTCTTACTAGCCTGGTGAGAGAAGGTGAGGGTTTACTCTCCATTTTTCTCATTCTATCTGAATCTTAGAAACACCTTTAGTCCTGGTGTGATAGAGTTAAGGCTTTCTCGGTGATCTTGTCTCATCTTCAGCCTTATGAGACAGCCCATGCTCTGAACCTGGACTGGTTTTCTGCCCCACAGAAATTCCAGGGTTAGCAACTTTTTTCAGTTTTCTCCCCTTAGCAACGAGTCTTCATCTTTCTCTAGGAAAGAACAGAGTTTTATGCTCTTTCTCTAGTGGCTCAGTGTTTTTTTCACCAAGGGAGACAGACTTGGTAGGAGGGAGGGTGTTTTCTACCTCCCATAGTAGATGTTGCTGTCTTTCCCTAGACCTGCATGATGAAGGAAGCTTTTTCTAGTTTTCCACCCTCCAAACATTCTTGTTAAGACTGTTTAAAAGTCTGAGGAGAAAATCTTGAGTATAAATATGAACTCCTTTTTTATTTGTGGTTCCTCCCACTCTGTACTCATAGTACTCGACACTCAGCCTTCAGCATTTTAGCAAATAAATTCTTCCTGGTTTGTATGTTGGCCTCACTTTCCTCCCATGCTTTGACCTACAAAAGGCAGAGCTCATTTCCTATGTCTTTTTGGAGGGATCTATCTTTCTTGAGTTTTCATGCTTGTAGGTTTCCTGCAACTTTAGCTCTATAATGAGTTCAGAAATAGTTATGATTTTGTAGATTATCTGGCCTTTTCCTATTTAGAATGAAAGCATTTTTTATAGCTTTTTATAATCTATATAGACTGTAGACTAGAATAAACGCAATTACATTTTAAGGTCTGTTTTAACAGATAGAGTATAAGTGGGTAAATGTGTGCTAATTTTCAGCTAAATTCCTGCAGTGATAGAATTTTCCCAATATGACTCAAAAAACTATACAACCAACTATTTCAATTCTGTGGATATTTAGAAACTGGGGAGAAGGATGAGAAGAACATCTACTTTTTCTCCTTATTGCCTGGAATATTACAGAACTTTTGTCAAAGTCACTCAGTGCTATTATATCAGAAGCTATGATAACATGACGGAATGAAGTAGTGATGTTACAGTGGGTAAGTAAAGAAGATTTAGTGACTACGTAAGGGACATTAGGGAAATAGATGAGTTGGCATGTGGATGACAAAATTCATCAACAGGTCGGGGAGTAGTTAAGCAATTTCATGAGTGAGTTTTGAGATGATGATTGTTACACAATGAGTGGACAAATAGATGCTTGTGCTGAGGAAATCTCAGGCATTTGACTGGGTAGCTGAGTGATTAATGGATTAATGATTCACTTAAAAGGTCCTTGAAGGCCAGACACAGTGGCTCACACCTGTAATCTCAACACTTTGGGAGGCCTAGATAGGTGAAATGATGAGCTTGGGAGTTCAAAACAAGCCTGGGCAACATGGCAAAACACCATCTTCACAAAAAATTCAAAAATTGGCTGGATGTGGTGGTGTATGCCTTTAGTCTCAGCTACTTGGGAGGCTGAGTTGGGAGAATCACCTGAGCCCAGGAGATTGAGGCTATGGTGAGTTGTGATCACATCACTGTGCTCCAGCCTGGGCGACAGAGTGAGACTATTTCCCCCTCCACAAAAAAAAAAAAAAAGAAAAATAGAATTCATTAAAACAAACCCAGTAAAAAGAAAAGGAGGGGAGTGCTTGAGTCATAAATATTATGTCAGAATGGTAACATAATTCTGTTTTTTCAAAATTGCATCAAACCTCTTCCTAGATATTAAAATTTTAAAGAGGTATAGAAAGTAAACCATTCTATGTTAAGAATTGTATTAGGCTGTTCTTGCATTGCCACAAAGAAATACCTAAGACAGGGTAATTTACAGAGAAAATAGGTTTAATTGGCTCATGGTTCTGCAGGCTGTACAAGCATGGCATCAGCATCTACTCAGCTTCTGGGGAAGCCTCAGAGAGCTTTTACTCGTGGCAGAAGGCGAAGTGGGAGAAGGCACATTGCATGGAAAAAGGAGGGCAAGAGAGAGAGAGAGATTGGGGGTGGGGAGATGCCCCACACTTTTAAATGACCAGATCTTGCATGAACTCAGAGCAAGACTTCACTTAACACCAAAGGGGATGTCTCAGGCCATTCATGAGGAATCCACCTGCATGATCCAAACACCTCCTGCAAGGCCTCACCTCTGAAACTAAAGATGACAGTTCAACATGAGAATTGGCAGTGACATACATTTAAACTGTATCAAGGATTTTGGATAATCTTTTTGCCTTCCCTTTTTTCTCCTGGTAGATCATAAGACTTTCTTTATATAGGTCTTATTTACAGTCTTAACTCTTAATTAAAATCTTTTTTTTTAAATTTTTTAAAATCAGTTTTATTGAGGCATAATTGATAAAATATATATATTAATATGTACAATTTGATGAGTTTGGACATATGCAAACACCAATGATACCATCACCAAAATAAAGGTAATAGACATATCCAGCACCTCCAAAGGTTTATTTGTGTCCCCTCCCCCACTGTCTTGGTGGTAACATCACTTCACATAAATGAGATCTACCCTCTTTATGAATTTTTAGGTCCACAACACTCTATTGTTAACTACAGATACTATGTTGTACAGCAGAAAAAATACTCCATTGCATGTATATATCACATCTTCTTCTTCTTTTTTTTTTTTTAAAAAAAAAAAAAACTTTTATTTTAGATTCCAAGGGTACATGTATGTGCAGGTTCGTTACAAAGGTATATTACATGATGCTGGGGTTTGGAGTACAACTGAACCAATCACCCAGGAAGTGAGCATAGTACCAAATAGGCAGCTTTTCAGGCTTTGCCTCCCTCCCTCCCCCTTCTTCTATTCCCTAGTGTCTGTTGTTCCCATCTTTGCATCCATGAGTACCCCATGCTTAGCTCCCCCTTATAAGTGCCTCCAAACCTAAAATGCAATAAAAAGTATATATATTTAAAAAAAAAAAGAACAAAATGATGTCCTTTGCAGCAACATGAATGCAGCTGGAGGTCATTATCCTAAGTGAACTAATGCAGGGACAGAACACCAAATATTGCATGTTCTAAAATCTTAAAATAATGTGATGCTATTAGTATTGGAACTTAATGCCATGAAAATTACTTAGTTGTCTATCAACACTTGCGATGGTCAGAAAAACGTGTTGCACAAAACTCTGGGGTTAAAGCACAATTCTCTTGTCTATAGAGAGAGGTAAGGGCATCCTAGTGCCAAATACAAAAATTGGCTTGGTTCACCAGGTATGGATGGAGACCCGTAAGTGCTAATTGGAATAGGGGCTTTCAGGGCTAAGACTCAGGTTCAAGCTATAGGAGAACATCCTAAACCTCACAAAGCTGGCTTCTGTGACTTTGTAGAGTGACCTAAGGCTTCCGTGGAGTTTTTGAGGGGAGAGGGAAGGAGGAGCACAGTTTTCCATAGGGACGGGAAGGACAGCTTGGAGGCCCTGCTCTAGAGAATTGGGAGTGGCGACAATTAACACTCTAAAGCATGAAGCTCCTGAGGGGAATCTCTCAGCCCTTCCATGCAAAGTCAGTCACTACCACACTTCCCTAGGTGTGTGGATGAGTCAGTTTGAGGGCATCTATGAACTTCCTCCCAGTGGTTTTTCTCACTATCTAAACTGGTCCCAGGTGATTTCTGAGTCCCTGAGCCTGAGGACTCTGCGACCCTTAAACTCTGTCATCCATCATTTTGTTGGAGGGGAGCATTCTTTACAAAACAACTTAAACCTTTACTGAAATAGATAAGTCCCTTTCTCAGGCTCTGATGAATATTTTAGAGCTTTTAATAGAAAATTTCAACAGAGGGTAAGTGTCAACAGAAGTTTATAGAGGGGTAGAAATCATTCTTACATTAATTTTTAGGAAGTTTGGATCAGAAATATGAACCATGAATGGTGAAATCATCTCACCCTAAGTATCAAAATAAATGTAATAAAATAATTTTGCTTTCCAGAAGCTGGAGACCTAGGTACATTTTCATTGTATGGGTTTCTCAATTTCAAATTTTATTACTGGTAAAGAAGAAGAGAGAGTGAAAACAGAGGTTGGGGAAAAGATAATTATTAATTTTAAATTAGAGATACCATGGATGAATTATGCATTATTTTGGGGCAAGACATATAGAGGAGAAACTCATAGCTATAAAACTTTTATTTAGCTGTTGATTAATATTTATGAACATGTAGCAGGAATATATTACCTTTCCAAATATGTATATTATATTTCCAGATAGATTGTCGATTGCTTTAATGTTTGTTCTCTCAATGTTTTCTCTAAGAGTATTCTGATTTTAATTTTCCTTTCCGTGATCGAAATTTTAAATGTAAGGTGATGAAATAAATTGGTTGAATTCATACAGCTCTCAGAATATAACTGACTACAGTTGAGGTCTCTTGACTCAGGTTTCATTAATCTAGAGTATGTTGCAGAGATTGCACTGTTAAGACTATCCAGACTAAGGAAATTATACTGCAAAAGAATACCCTAGACTTAGACATAGGAGAGAAGAGATATAAAGAAGATGAGCAATTACAGAATGAAACCATGATAAAGCATATCAACAAAGGCAAATTTTAGGATTGCACCCTGTTTGAGACCCTGAGTCTCAATAATTGGACTCAGATTATGTGAAAAGTCAGATAACCAAATCAAGACAGGAAATAGATAACAAGGTTTCAAAGAATAAAAACTAATTGTCTTCTCAGGATATCTAAAACCATCTTTGAGATCTCATCCACCCAGTGGCACTGGGTTCTGGGCATTCAAATGTTAGGATGATGAAAATACTTCTGCCCATGATGGATACATTCAGTGTATACAACCAAGTGTTCAACCACAGGTCAGAAGCATCTTCCTCTAAATGAAATTAACATTTCTAATGACAGCCTAAGTCTGTAAAGGAATGTGTCTGGTTTATTTACAGCAGCATGAAAGAAAAATATATGTAGGTGGTGGGACTTAACTTTCATGTACTCTATCGAATACTCTAGAAATATTCAGAGTTCTATTTGCCTCAGCTAAGATTGTAGAGGACTCCAACAAGAAGGGGAAATAGGATTAAAACTCAGTGGTTAGACTAACGGTGCACACATTTTTTTTTTTCTTTCAATAAAGTTACAAAATATAGGCTGGATTTGGTGGATCACGCCTGTAATCCCAGCACTTTCGGAAGGTGTGGCAAGTGGATCAGGAGGTCAGGAGTTCAAGAAGAGCCTGGCCAAGATGGTGAAATCCCATTTCTAATAAAAATACAAAACAATAAGCCAGCTACTTGGGAGGCTGGGTTAAATTGCTTGAATCTAGGAGGTGAATTCAAGCTGAGATCACAAGTTTATTTAGAATTTATTTATTTATTTATTTGCTTGTTTGTTTGTTTTGAGATGCAGTCTTGCTCTGTCGCCCAGGCTGGAGTGCAATGGCATGATCTTGGCTCACTGCAACCTTTGCCTTCCAGGTTCAAGCGATTCTTTTTGCCACAGCCTCTTGAGTAGCTGGGACTACAGGGGCGTGCCACTACACCTGGCTAATTTTTGTATTTTTAGTAGAGATGGGGTTTACCGTGTTAGCCATAATGGTCTCGATCTCCTGACCTCGTGATCCACCCATCTCAGCCTCCCAAAGTGCTGGGATTACACACGTGAGCCACCGTGCCTACCTGTGCTATAATGAATTTAAACAAGCCAGTCAAACACTCTGCTGTGAAACTCTTGGAAAGACACGTGATTTTAAAAAAGGGACAAAAAAAAAAATACTGTCACAAGCAGTGGCTCTCGCCTGTCATCCCTGCACTTTGGGGGGCCAAGGGCAGGTGGGTCCCTTGATCCTAGGTGATTGAGACCAGCCTTGGCAACATAGGAAAACCTCGTCTCTACAAAAATACAAACACTAGCTGGTTTCACAACCTGGGCTCCAAATTAATAAATAAATAAATAGGGCCAGGCGTGGTGGCTCATGCCTGTAATCCAAGCACTTTGGAGGCCAAGGCAGGTGGATTACCTGAGGTCGGGAGTTCAAGATCAGCCTGACCAACATGGTGAAACCCCGTCTTTAAAAAAAAAAAAAAAGGAAAAATAAAAATAAATAGATTAAAATTTAAAATTAAAAAAATTAAATGCTATATTTTGTTAATTTTACTTTCTACCCTGAGAAGGGCATAATATATCTGTTGTCTTTCTGTCTGTCTATCTGTCAGTCTGTCTGTTTGTGACTGAGTCTCACTCTGCCTATAGTCCAGGCTAGAGCGCTTCCAAGTAGCTGAGACCACAGGTTCGCACCTCGGGATTTGGCCGTGTAGCCCTAGGTTGGCATCAAGGTCCCGGGCTCAAGAGATCCTACTGCCTCGGCCTCCCAAAGTGTTGGGGTTACCGGCGTGAGCCACTGCACCAGGCCTGACCTAATACTAGGAATGGCCAGGATCTGCCAAGGCCTATGTTCCATGGTGGGTGGTGCACACATTTTATAAAAAGTTTTTGGCTTTTTAGTCCTTAGCTTTAGGAAATTATCACTATAATGAATAAGAGATACTATTGGCAAAATGCCCCTAAGCCTCACTATGTTTCATATTAAATTTACAAGGTTCTTATAAGGTTTTGTTTAACCATGCACTCTTTGAATTGATGTAAATAGTGGAAGGGATTATTATTCAGAGATATATTTTTGGAATGTGAGACACTGAGGAATGCTTTTCTAGTGTTCATACCTCCTGAGTTTTTCCAAGTCAACACTTCCTTCTTCCTAATATGGGGGAAATGGGACAAGTTAATTTTTTAAGAGCCAGTCGATAGAAGTGGAAAACTATGAGAGATACTCAAAAATGTATAATACACTGACTGAGGGAGGACAGCAAAACATGGAACCCAATGTTGCAAATGGACACTATACCTAAGTGTCAAACCCTGGACATTTGATTTTTTGCAAGAATAAATTCAATATATTAGTGTCTTCATCCACAGGGTAGCAATGGAATTTAAATGCAATTAAAAATAATAAAACAAAAATGTGAACAGCAGCATCTGAAGACATTTCCAGAGCCCCACAACTTATGATCCTGTCTGTGTGGCACCAACACAGCGAAAAGTTCTGTCAATGCCTGGTTGACTTTAACTATGGGTCTGGCTTCTCATCTTTTACCTGATGAACAGTGGCTCAGAGTTCCTCTTACGTCTTACCATTTCATTAGAGCAGCAATAGGGGAGGATGTGGTAGAAGGCTGAAAGGGAACTTTAGGTGCGAAGTCATTGTTACCTGGGGCTGTACTCTTTCTTCTCAGCATTCTGCAGAGCTGTATGGAGCTGGGCATCAATGGCACCCCCACCTCAGAGATCAACTCTTCAGGATTAAAGAAAATTCTAACAGACTAGTTGGCAGAATGATTCCATAATTTCAAAATACCAGATGTTTACAACAAATATTAACATACATCACTGCCTAAGATTTACTGTGAGTAACATGTTTAACTTCACTTAAGATCTTGCCTTTCCTGATGTTCCTTTTAAAAAGGGGAGAGGAAAAGGAAATTTTAGAAGAGGGGCCACATCTGCTGGAAGGTGGGCCTGCATGTAGAGAGCTACAGAGACTGGCATGGAGTTTTTTGGCTCATAAATGAGGGTTTGGAATATAAAGTCAGAGAAAGGAAGGAAGGAATATCTAAAGCCCAATTTTATCCATCCCATCCAGATAAAGGCTAGTACAAGTTTGAACATCTGCTAGCACAGTTCTGTGAATTTTTCATTCTTCATGTTGTTCGAGTAACATATATTTTCAAAGATATTATAAGATATAGTCAATTGAAACAAGAAAAAGTGTAATGGGTGAATTTATCGAGATAGGGTAGGTTGAAAAAGAACATTTAATTTGTTGGAATTTAGATTTAATTCTTACAATAAAGAAAATAGATCCCATGGAATCAATACATAGATTTGCTGTATTAAATCATAATTGATTGAAATTTAACTGTTAAATTAGAGTTTTTTTGTTATGTAAAAGGAACTGTGTGAGGAATCTAAACAGTTTTTAGTCTTATTTTTTTGGTCTTTATTTGTCATAGATAGAAGAACATTTCAGTCCTGATATTTGCTGTGACTATTGATTACTGGATTTAATGATTACTGGATAAACAGAGAAGGCACAGGGAGGACCTTTTACCTGGGTCCAAAAAAAAGGCAATTTGGTTTTCTTTTATTTGTTTGACAAATGAAAATTGTATATATTTATTGTATACAGATTGTAAGAATTATCATTACAAAAATAATACATGTGATGTGACGCATATATTAATTAGCTCAACTTAGCCAATTCAACAAAACTAATATTTTAACTAGAAAATTTTTATCTTTGCTATTCATACCTCTTCCCTGATTTTTTCCTGCAATTTTTAGGTTATTTACATCTAAAGCTGCAGTTTTTACTGTTACATGATGTATTGTAAAGGATCAGTGTAAGCTGTTATATCAGTTGACAACGTTTAGATACTTTATATATTATAAAAGTTTCATTTAGCATTATTGCATTTTTAGACACTTTACAAAAAAGGACAATGCTCAGTGTAAGTGTAATAAATTTCAGGCATTAGTGACAGGGCTTTACGAGAGATAATCATTCACAGACTATTTCAAATGTGTCTTACTATATCACATATTGTTTTCTATTTCTTATGGTCACAGTGATTACATTCACCCCAATTCATAAAAGACAGGCAATAGGAATTTCTTTCTTCATTGTGCTCCTGTTTATGGAGGCAAACCACAGGGTATGTCATTCTTCACTACTATGTTCTGAGCAGGCAGCATGAATTGGTTATTTCCAACAGTCAAAAGAAAGCTCAAAACATATATAGAAAAATTTGATTTGATGTTTGTTGAGTATGAGGATGATATAACTCTAAGAACATAAAATAGAATTTTATTGCTTACTAAAGGACTATTAGATGCCTAGCAAAAAGTTAACATTGTAGGAGTTGAACAAGTACTGAGAAGGGCACACCGTCACACTTGCACTCCACAAAGAGCTAAATAGGACTATTAGCTGTGTTCAGTGTCCAATACTGGCTTTGTAACTTGGCTGCATGCCCAACCTTGTATTAAGAGGTTATGGTAGTCTTGTTTGTACAGACAAATTGAGGAAGTATTCTCACATTTTTTCCTTAGTTAGTTGACTTCAGTGAATGCCACGGGTGTACGGAAAGTACAGATTCCACAAACTAGTCAGAGCAAAGATCAAGCTCTGGCTCCCCGTAGGAGTGTTTGGATATGAAGCATGTTATCTTGTACCTAATCCATTTACCATGATAGAAGAATAGAAAGCCAGTTATATTTAGCTGGGACGAGAGCCCAGGGTAATATGGAGATGGTTTTATCTGAAGGTGTGTTAAAATCATCTGACTTATACATGTTTCCTTTTTAAATGGCTTTCCAAATGCAGATGATATTTACATTTTCTTTAACATGAGTCCAAGAACTTTAGGAACAAGATATATTTTTGAATATTAATTATTTTGAAACCCACAATGGCCACTGGAAAAACAGCAAACTTGATGGGTTAATAAAAATTAGCTAACATATCAGTGAAAAATATTTAATATTAGCAGTCTATTTTAATAAAAGACTTTGCTGGAAAACACAGGGCATGATAATAAATGCTATAGTTAAGAAAATAAAATTAATCATAGAAGAAGAGCAGAATATGGAATGGATGAAAAGTATTCTGTCCAGGATAAACTTAAATCTTTAAGCACTTAGATATTATAGATCTGTTTGTGCTTAAAAATAACAAACAGGCCGGGCGCGGTGGCTCACGCCTGTAATCCCAGCACTTTGGGAGGCCAAGGCGGGTGGATCACGAGGTCAAGAGATCGAGACCATCCTGGTCAACATGGTGAAACCCCGTCTCTACTAAAAATACAAAAAATTAGCTGGGCATGGTAGCACGTGCCTGTAGTCCCAGCTACTCGGGAGACTGAGGCAGGAGAATTGCTTGAACCCAGGAGGCGGAGGTTGCGGTGAGCCGAGATCGCACCATTGCACTCCAGCCTGGGCAACAAGAGCGAAACTCCGTCTCAAAAAAATAAATAAATAAATAAACATTTGCATTTTATATAATTAACTTGGAAGTAGAGGGTAGGATTTTTGGAGTGAATGGAAGTTACATTAGGGAAATTTACAGGGAAGCTCTGGCACTCTAGAAGGTGGGAATAAAGAGGGAAAGGGTAAATGTAGCTGAGAGTAAGGGGAAGATGGGGGGGATATGTAATAAAATAAAGGAAGAGAATGTATTCTGTGGCATGCAGAAGAAGAGGGAAAAATAAAAGATGATTCATTGAGAGAGAAGGAGAAATCTAATTCTGCTGATAGAAAAAAGAACTCAGGAGGGAATTTCATTTGTGAATAGAGGAATACATATATTGGTGAGACATTTAGGAAACATTCATTCAGCTTTTCTGGAATGCATTTGGAGTTTTTGAGAGAAATCTAGAAAATAGATATAAAATTGAGGGTGAGCCATATAGAGCTGATAGTAATTATTATAGCTAGAGACAAAAAGACTACCAAGAAAAATTGTAGAAGTTGAGTACAAGTTCTGAGCACAGAACCTTAGCTAATGCTCATAGAACAGAGCAGGAGAACTAGGAAGGTAAAAATATTGACAAGGCAAATTTGATTAGAGGACCATCAGGACAGAAGTCCACGACAGTTGCAAGTTTGAAGGAACAAATAGGTAATGTTGTTAAAAACTAAATAAAGTATCCAAGTAGAATTTTAAAAAATCTCTGGAACTGATGATAGCAGGTTATCAGTAAATTTTAAGTTTTCAAATTCTATAGATTAGTGTGGGTGGAAATGTTTATAGGCTAAGTAATAAATATTAGGAAATCAATCCAGAAAATGGATTCCAATCATCAGAGATACGAGATGAAGAGGGATTCAGAATGCTATATATACAGAAAAGTTTCCTAAATTGAGATGCCTGTATAGTTTCTTTTGTAAGGAGGGAGAAGGAGTTGCTCAGGAACAAGAGAAACCTGAGGATGGTAGAGAGAGGGAGTAAATGAAGAAGATTCCGAAAGAGAGGGCATGAAATCAAGACTAAGGATCATCAGTAAATAATGGACACCTGCCTGTTCAGGCACTCCTGCAGGAACTTCAGTCTTTCAACTCCTTTAATTTCACCCAGGACCCTTCAGCTGGCCAACGTTAGGCACATCTCACATGTGAAGAATATGAGGCTCAGAGAGGATAAATATCTTGCTCCAAGTCTCAGGAAGCAGAACAAACAGATGTGGATACAAAACAAGAGCTGTTAGACTCTGCAGTTCACACTTTCTCTGAGGTGAGACACTGTCACTCATTTGTAATGTGACAAGGACTATAGTGGAGGGATGTGTAGGGTGGCTGAGAGGAGCACAGAGTCATGGGCTTGCAGGGTCTCCAGTGAGGCAGAGAAGCAAATGACGTGGGGAAGATCACTACGTCTTTTCCCTCACTGATAGGTCAGCTCTCTGTGAAAATTAAGAGTAATATTCACCCTACAAATCCATCGTCTAACAACGATGGTGCTTTATAGGTGTTTGCCAAGTTAATGGAAAAATGTCTAATTCAGATGCAAATCTGGAATCTATTCAACAATAATTGACAGGTTTTCTTTTAATGAAATGTTTTTGAGGTTTTAGAATTTAAATTTGAATGTCTCTTTGAGGCAATCAAATGTATTCCCAGGCTCATTATGATTTTAGAAAAGCACCCTGAGGGTGAAATGTAAGAGGAGAAGGAAGGTCTTGAGGAGAACATTAGGAAGAAGTTAGAATAAAATGAATGCAAACTATGAAAGGAATGAGCATTTCTGGAACTACATATTTTGCTTATCCTTTATCAAATAAGAGAGTTGAAGCATTGACGGTCTTTCCCTTGTAGGTAAGAGACCCTGGTCTGTCCAGACCTGTTTCTGCTCTCAATGCCTCCTGCCATCTTTCTTTCCTCCTTTTCCTTATTGTGAACACTGCAATAAAAGGGAAGCTCATGAAGACACAGACATGGAATAAGAAGGAATTGGTTCTAATTTTTTTTTTTTTGCAATGTCACTTGTTTGATGGTCAAAATTGATGCTATAACATCAGTTTTCCTGACTAAGCACTTGCTGAGCAAAAGTAAGAAGGGAACCTCTATTCCAGTGTACATTCAAGTGAATTCATATCTACTCTGTCTTGGACAAGGAAGAGGGATCCTCAAACACCTGTTTTCTCTTCCTCCCTCATATCTGTATCTAAAAAGTCTAAGCATTCATATTCATATTTGTTTTCTTTAGTGGCCATAGCAACAGCAGCAAGTTGGAAAGAGCAAAAATAATAATAATAATAATAATAAATAAGAGACCCAAGTACAATTACAATCTCTGCCCCTACCCCATCCCACAAAGAGATCAAAGGCTACCCAAAAGACCAGTGGACCCCAGGATCCTCCAAGCATCCAGGCCATCCCTATATTCTCAGGTGTGTTACAGGTTGTCTCCAATTTTATTTGTATATGAATTTGTGGAGAGGACGCAGGGAAATCATGTTTGTTGGCTTACCTACCCCAACACAGAGATCCTGTTACTACTAAAACCCATGATTCTACAGTTGTACTACCAGTACAAAGTTCAAAAAGTACTTCCCCACATGTTATCTACATTTGATGTTAAATGTACTCATGAGTAATGTAATAATGTCCTCTTGTGTATATAATGTTTATCAATAAAACAACATCATGAATCTGACTAATAAATTCAGCTTTAATCCCAGGTTTCCAGGTCCAGATTTTTCCTCAAGGCCTTGTTTCTTCCAAATCTCTCCTTTTGTAGATTTACACGTTTCATCAAGATAGGTCTAGTTGACATGTTTAAGGTGATTCTTTAACTTACCAATTATATTCTTCTTCATTGCTTATAATTTTACCTGTGGTTGTCATTTGCAATTCTCTCCTTGCCCTGGAATCTGAAGTAAGTTGGTAAAGATGTAGAATTCCTAATGCTGCAATGCATTATTTCCAAGATTTAACTGACTTTCCTGATAACAAATTGTGTCTTTTAAAGGCCATGATTTGTCTCCCTGATGCAAAGTAGGTATAATGAGTGTTGGGTCAAGGCTATCATTTTGGCCAATAAATGATCTGAAGTACCTGCCTAAGGCTGGCTGGCATGAACAGAATGCATTCAAACAAGTTATTCTTACGATTATTCAACAGCTTCTGTTTTTTTTCTGACTCCCTTCACAGATTAACAATCCTTGAATTTTTTAAATGGGAAGAGATAACCAGACTTGGGTGAGTGAATTTATTCTCCTCGGCCTGTCCAGTGACTGGGACACTCAGGTCTCCCTCTTTGTCCTGTTCTTGGTCATGTACGTGGTGACCGTGCTGGGAAACTGTCTCATTGTTCTTCTGATCAGGCTGGACAGCCGACTCCACACCCCCATGTATTTCTTTCTCACCAACCTCTCCCTTGTTGATGTCTCCTATGCCACAAGCATAGTCCCTCAGCTGCTGGCGCATTTTCTTGCAGAACATAAAGCCATCCCATTCCGGAGCTGTGCAGCCCAGTTATTTTTCTCCCTGGCCTTGGGTGGGATTGAGTTTGTTCTCCTGGCAGTGATGGCCTAT